>JAPDVR010000014.1:5725328-5947828 GCA_026230005.1 Gila orcuttii | reverse complement strand
TCTAATCTATCTTTCTTTCTAACTAATCTTTCTTTCTTTCTAACTAATCTTTCTTTCTTTCTAATCTATCTTTCTTTCTAACTAATCTTTCTTTCTTTCTTTCTTTCTTTCTTTCTTTCTTTCTTTCTTTCTTTCTTTCTTTCTTTCTTTCTTTCTTTCTGTCTAACTAATCTATCTTTCTAACGAATCTATCTTCCTTTCTAACTAATCTATCTTTCTTTCTTTCTTTCTTTCTTTCTACTTAATCTATCTATCTTTCTTTCTAACTAATCTATCTATCTTTATTTCTCTTTCTCTCTTTCTAACTTATCTATCTTCCTTTCTAACTAATCTTTCTTTCTTTCTAACTAATCTTTCTTTCTTTCTAACTAATCTATCTTTCTTTCTTTCTAAGTAATCCATATTTCTTTCTTTCTTTCTTTCTTTCTTTCTTTCTAACTAATCTATCTATCTCTTTCTTTCTTTCTAACCAATCTTTCTTTCTAACTAATCTTTCTTTCTTTCTAACTAATCTATCTTTCTTTCTAACTAATCTTTCTTTCTTTCTAACTAATCTATCTTTCTTTCTTTCTAACTAATCTTTCTTTCTTTCTAACTAATCTTTCTTTCTTTCTTTATAATCTATCTTTCTTTCTAACTAATCTTTCTTTCTTTCTAACTAATCTTTTTTTCTATCTAATCTTTCTTTCTTTCTAATCTATCTTTCTTTCTAACTAATCTTCCTTTCTTTCTAACTAATCTTTCTTTCTTTCTAACTAATCTATCTTTCTTTCTAACTAATCTTTCTTTCTAATCTATCTTTCTTTCTAACTAATCTTTCTTTCTTTCTTTCTAACTAATCTATCTTTCTTTCTAACTAATCTTTCTTTCTTTCTAACTAATCTTTCTTTCTTTCTTTCTAACTAATCTATCTTTCTTTCTAACTAATCTTTCTTTCTTTCTAACTAATCTTTCTTTCTTTCTAACTAATCTTTCTTTCTTTCTAACTAATCTTTCTTTCTTTCTTTCTAATCTATCTTTCTTTCTAACTAATCTTTCTTTCTTTCTAACTAATCTTTTTTTCTTTCTTTCTTTCTAATCTATCTTTCTTTCTAACTAATCTTTCTTTCTTTCTTTCTTTCTAACTAATCTTTATTTCTTTCTAACTAATCTTTCTTTCTTTCTTTATTTCTTTCTTTCTAACTAATCTTTCTTTCTTTCTAACTAATCTTTCTTTCTTTCTAACTAATCTTTCTTTCTTTCTAACTAATCTTTCTTTCTAACTAATCTTTCTTTCTTTCTAACTAATCTTTCTTTCTTTCTTTCTTTCTTTCTTTCTAAATAATCTTTCTTTCTTTCTAACTAATCTTTCTTTCTAACTAATCTATCTTTCTTTCTTTCTAACTAATCTTTCTGTCTTTCTTTCTAACTAATCTTTCTTTCTTTCTTTCTTTCTTTCTTTCTTTCTAACTAATCTTTCTTTCTTTCTAACTAATCTTTCTTTCTAACTAACTAATCTATCTTTCTTTCTTTCTAACTGATCTTTCTTTCTTTCTAACTAATCTTTCTTTCTTTCTTTCTAACTAATCTTTCTTTCTTTCTAACTAATCTATCTTTCTCTCTTTCTAACTAATCTTTCTTTCTTTCTTTCTTTCTTTCTTTCTTTCTAATCTATCTTTCTTTCTAACTAATCTTTCTTTCTTTCTAACTAATCTTTCTTTCTTTCTAATCTATCTTTCTTTCTAACTAATCTTTCTTTCTTTCTAACTAATCTTTCTTTCTTTCTAACTAATCTTTCTTTCTTTCTAACTAATCTTTCTTTCTTTCTAACTAATCTATCTTTCTTTCTAACTAATCTTTCTTTCTTTCTAACTAATCTATCTTTCTTTCTTTCTTTCTTTCTTTCTAATCTATCTTTCTTTCTTACTAATCTTTCTTTCTTTCCAACTAATCTTTCTTTCTTTCTTTCTAATCTATCTTTCTTTCTTTCTAACTAATCTATATTTCTTTCTAATTAATATTTTTTTCTAATCTATCTTTCTTTCTAACTAATCTTTCTTTCTTTCTAACTAATCTTTCTTTCTTTCTTTCTTTCTTTCTTTCTTTCTTTCTTTCTAACTAATCTTTCTTTCTTTCTAACTATTCTTTCTTTCTTTCTAACTAATCTATCTTTCTTTCTTTCTAACTAATCTTTCTTTCTTTCTAACTAATCTTTCTTTCTTTCTAACTAATCCATATTTCTTTCTTTCTTACTTATCTATCTTCCTTTCTTTCTAACAAACTAATCTTTCTTTCTTTCTAACTAATCTTTCTTTATAAGTAATCCATCTTTCTTTATTTTTCTCTAACTAATCATCTTTCTTTCTTTCTTTATTTCTAACAAATCCATCTTTCTTTCTTTCTAACTAATCCTTTCTTTCTTTCTTTCTAACTAATCTTTCTTTCTAATCTATCTTTCTTTCTAACTAATCTTTCTTTCTTTCTAACTAATCTTTCTTTCTTTCTTTCTTTCTAACTAATCTTTCTTTCTTTCTTTCTTTCTTTCTTTCTAACTAATCTTTCTTTCTTTCTAACTAATCTTTCTTTCTTTCTAACTAATCTGTCTTTCTTTCTTTCTAACTAATCTTTCTTTCTTTCTAACTAATCTTTCTTTCTTTCTAACTAATCTGTCTTTCTTTCTTTCTAACTAATCTTTCTTTCTTTCTAACTAATCTTTCTTTCTTTCTAACTAATCTAATTTTCTTTATTTCTTTCTTTCTAATCTATCTTTCTTTCTTACTAATCTTTCTTTCTTTCCAACTAATCTTTCTTTCTTTCTTTCTAATCTATCTTTCTTTCTAACTAATCTTTCTTTCTTTCTTTCTAACTAATCTTTCTTTCTTTCTAACTAATCTTTCTTTCTTTCTAACTAATCTATATTTCTTTCTAACTAATCTTTTTTTCTAATCTATCTTTCTTTCTAACTAATCTTTCTTTCTTTCTAACTAATCTTTCTTTCTTTCTAACTAATCTATATTTCTTTCTGACTAATCTTTTTTTCTAATCTATCTTTCTTTCTAACTAATCTTTCTTTCTTTCTAACTAATCTTTCTTTCTTTCTTTCTTTCTAACTAATCTTTCTTTCTTTCTTTCTTTCTTTCTTTCTTTCTTTCTTTCTTTCTTTCTTTCTTTCTTTCTTTCTAACTAATCTTTCTTTCTTTCTAACTAATCTTTCTTTCTAACTAATCTATCTTTCTTTCTTTCTAACTAATCTTTCTTTCTTTCTAACTAATCTGTCTTTCTTTCTAACTAATCCATATTTCTTTCTTTCTTACTTATCTATCTTCCTTTCTTTCTAACAAACTAATCTTTCTTTCTTTTTTCTAACTAATCTTTCTTTATAAGTAATCCATCTTTCTTTATTTTTCTCTAACTAATCATCTTTCTTTCTTTCTTTCTTTCTTTCTTTCTTTATTTCTAACAAATCCATCTTTCTTTCTTTCTAACTAATCCTTTCTTTCTTTCTTTCTTTCTAACTAATCTTTCTTTCTTTCTAATCTATCTTTCTTTCTAACTAATCTTTCTTTCTTTATAACTAATCTTTCTTTTTTTCTTTCTAACTAATCTTTCTTTCTTTCTTTTTCTTTCTAACTAATCTTTCTTTCTAACTAATCTATATTTCTTTCTAACTAATCTTTCTTTCTTTCTAACTAATCTATCTTTCTTTCTAACTAATCTTTCTTTCTTTCTTTCTTTCTTTCTTTCTTTCTAATCTATCTTTCTTTCTAACTAATCTTTCTTTCTTTCTAACTAATCTTTCTTTCTTTCTTTCTAACTAATCTTTCTTTCTTTCTAACTAATCTATATTTCTTTCTAACTAATCTTTCTTTCTTTCTAACTAATCTTTCTTTCTTTATAACTAATCTTTCTTTTTTTCTTTCTAACTAATCTTTCTTTCTTTCTTTTTCTTTCTAACTAATCTTTCTTTCTTTCTAACTAATCTTTCTTTCTTTCTTTCTAATCTATCTTTCTTTCTAACTAATCTTTCTTTCTTTATAACTAATCTTTCTTTTTTTCTTTCTAACTAATCTTTCTTTCTTTCTTTTTCTTTCTAACTAATCTTTCTTTCTAACTAATCTATATTTCTTTCTAACTAATCTTTCTTTCTTTCTAACTAATCTATCTTTCTTTCTAACTAATCTTTCTTTCTTTCTTTCTTTCTTTCTTTCTTTCTTTCTTTCTTTCTAATCTATCTTTCTTTCTAACTAATCTTTCTTTCTTTCTAACTAATCTTTCTTTCTTTCTTTCTAACTAATCTTTCTTTCTTTCTAACTAATCTATATTTCTTTCTAACTAATCTTTCTTTCTAATCTATCTTTCTTTCTAACTAATCTTTCTTTCTTTCTAACTAATCTTTCTTTCTTTCTTTTTTTCTAACTAATCTTTCTTTCTTTCTAACTAATATATATTTCTTTCTAACTAATCTTTCTTTCTAATCTATCTTTCTTTCTAACTAATCTTTCTTTCTTTCTAACTAATCTTTCTTTCTTTCTAACTAATCTTTCTTTCTTTCTTTCTAACTAATCTTTCTTTATTTCTTTCTAACTAATCTTTCTTTCTCTTTCTTTCTAACTAATCTTTCTTTCTTTCTAATCTTTCTTTCTTTCTAACTAATCTATCTTTCTTTCTTTCTATTTAATCTTTCTTTTTTTCTAACTAATCTATCTTTCTTTATTTCTAACTAATCTATCTTTCTTTTTTCTTTCTAACTAATCTGTATTTCTTTCTTTCTAACTAATCTATCTTTCTTTTTTCTTTCTTTCTAACTAAAATTTCTTTCTTTCTAACTAATCTATCTTTCTTTTTTCTTTCTAACTAATCTTTCTTTCTTTCTAACTAATCTATCTTTCTTTCTTTCCAACTAATCTCTTTCTTTCTTACTGATCTATCTTTCTTTTCTAACTAATCTTTCTTTCTTTCTATTGAATCTATCTTTCTTTCTTTCCAACTAATCTATCTTTCTTTTTTTCTAACAAATCTTTCTTTCTTTCTAACTAATCTTTCTTTCTTTCTAACTAATCTTTCTTTCTTTCTTTCTAACTAATCTTTCTTTCTTTATTTCTAACTAATCTATATTTATTTTTTCTTTCTAACTAATCTGTATTTCTTTCTTTCTAACTAATCTATCTTTCTTTTTTCTTTCTAACTAATCTTTCTTTCTTTCTAACTAATCTATATTTATTTTTTCTTTCTTACTAATCTTTCTTTCTTTCTAACTAATCTATCTTTCTTTTTGACTAATCTATCTTTCTTTCTTTCTAACTAATCTTTCTTTCTTTCTAACTAATCTTTCTTTCTTTCTAACTAATCTTTCTTTCTTTCTAACTAATCCATATTTCTTTCTTTCTTACTTATCTATCTTCCTTTCTTTCTAACAAACTAATCTTTCTTTCTTTCTAACTAATCTTTCTTTCTAAGTCATCCATATTTCTTTCTTTCTAACTAATCATCTTTATTTCTTTCTTTCTTTCTTTCTAACTAATCTATCTTTCTTTCTAACTAATCTTACTTTCTTTCTAACTAATCTTTCTTTCTTTCTTTCTAACTAATCTTTCTTTCTTTCTTTCTAACTAATCTTTCTTTCTTTCTAACTAACTAATCTTTCTTTCTTTTTTTCTTTCTAACTATTCTTTCTTTCTGTCTTTCTTTCTTTCTAACTAATCTATTTTTCTTTCTTTCTAACTAATCTCTCTTTCTTTCTTTCTTTCTAACTAATCTTTCTTTCTTTCTAACTAATCTATCTTTCTTTATTTCTAACTAATCTCTTTTTTCTTTCTAACTAATCTGTATTTCTTTATTTCTAACTAATCTATCTTTCTTTTTTCTTTCTAACAAAACTTTCTTTCTTACTGACTAATCTATCTTTCTTTTTTTCTTTCTAACTAATCTTTCTTTCTTTCTAACTAATCTATCTTTCTTTCTAACTAATCTATCTTTCTTTCTAACTAATATATCTTTCTTTCTAACTAATCTATCTTTCTTTCTTTCTAACTAATCTATCTTTCTATCTAACTAATCTTTCTTTCTTTCTTTTTAACTAATCTTTCTTTCTTTCTAACTAATCTTTCTTTCTTTCTTTTTAACTAATCTTTCTTTCTAACTAATCTTTCTTTTTTCTAACTAATCTTTCTTTATTTTTTCTTTCTAAATAATATTTCTTCTTTCTTTCTAACTAATCTTTCTTTCTTTCTAACTATTCTTTCTTTCATTCTTCCTTTCTAAACTAATCTTTATTTTTTTTAAAAACTTTAAACTATTACATTTTTCTTTCTACCTTTTTCTAACTAATCTATCTTTCTTTCTTTCTAACTAATCTTTCTTTCTTTCTAACTAATCTATCTTTCTTTATTTCTATCTAATCTATCTTTCTTTTTTCTTTCTAACTAATCTTTCTTTCTTTCTAACTAATCTATCTTTCTGTTTTCTTTCTAACTAATCTTTCTTTCTTTCTAACTAATCTAGCTTTCTTTTTTCTTTCTAACTAATCTAGCTTTCTTTTTTCTTTCTAACTAATCTATCTTTCTTTCTTTCTTTCTTTCTAACTAATCTATCTTTCTTTCTTTCTAACTAATCTTTCTTTCTTTCTAACTAATCTATCTATCTTTCTTACTAACTAATCTATCTTTCTTTCTATCTAAATAATCTTTCTTTCTTTCTTTTTAACTAATCTTTCTTTCTTTTTAACTAATCTTTCTTTCTTTCTAACTAATCTTTCTTTTTTCTAACTAATCTTTCTTTCTTTTTTCTTTCTAACTAATATTTCTTCTTTCTTTCTAACTAATATTTATTTATTTCTAACTATTCTTTCTTTCATTCTTCCTTTCTAAACTAATCTTTCTTTTTTTAAAAAAACTTTAAACTATTACATTTTTCTTTCTTCCTTTCTAAACTAATCTTTCTTTTTTAAAAACTTTAAACTATTTAAAACTTCAAACTACTTTTACTTCCATATTTATTTATTTCTTACTTATCTATCTTCCTTTCTTTTTAACAAACTAATCTTTCTTTCTTTCTAACTAATCTTTCTTTCTAAGTAATCCATATTTCTTTCTTTCTAACTAATCATCTTTATTTATTTATTTATTTATTTCTAACTAATCCATCTTTCTTTCTTTCTTTCTTTCTTTCTTTCTTTCTTTCTAACAAATCCATCTTTCTTTCTTTCTAACTAATCCTTTCTTTCTTTCTTTCTTTCTAACTATCTATCTTTCTTTCTAACTAATCTTTCTTTCTTTCTAACTAATCTTTCTTTCTTTCTAACTAATCTTTCTTTCTTTCTAACTAATCTATCTTTCTTTCTAACTAATCTTTAAATCTTTAATCTTTAAAACGAGCCAATAAACATTGGCATGCAAGATTTGCATTCCGCGCGCCGCCTACCAGTGCGGGTATAAAAGCGGAAGCAAACGCACGCATCTTTGCTTTTTGCTTCGGAGCCGACCGGTTGTGTCCTCTGAGTGAATGAGTTTCAAGGAAGTGTTTTCTTCGTGCTCAACGAGTCTGCTCTTTTTCTGGATCTCTCTGTGTTGGTGTGACGGCGCTTCAGTGATCTTCGCGAGCTCCCGGCTGCCGGTTGTGAATTCACGCTATCTACATCTTTCAAAAGAGCTGTTTTCACAGCTGGTAATCGGTTGAGTGCACGCAGCGGGCTTGCAGTTTCCCCGCTGTGTTGCCGCGTTGATCCCTGTGTGCTTCAGCACAATAAGAGAGCATTTCTCGAAAAGAGTAACACGGGTGAAGATCGCGTCCTTTTCAGGATGACGTTTCATCCGTGTGTTTCTGGGTGCGGTCGATATCTTCCCCCGGTTGATGGTCACGATCGCTGTCTCTCGTGCTTGGGCCTCGCGCACGCTGAGGCAGCGTTCGTGAACGAGTCATGTTCTCATTGCGGGAACATGACCGTCGCGGTGCTTAGATCGAGACTAAGATCCCTCAAACGAGGGGGAGTCCCTTTGGAGATTCCCCGATCTAGTTCTTCTTCTGGTTCATTTCAGAAAAAGGCTACTTCGGCTAATCCCATTGGTGGTCTGAGGGTCAACAAAGCGCTCTCTGGCATGCAGGAGGGTGGTACCGATCCAGGGGTGCTCCAAGAGCTGCGTGCGGCGACTGACCTCGCCCTCCGGGCGACGAAGGTCGCCGCACGCTCCCTGGGTCGGGCGATGTCCACGCTGGTGGTCCAGGAGCAACACCTCTGGCTCACCCTGGCCGATATGCGCGAGTCGGACAAAAGTAGGTTCCTGAACTCCCCCATATCCCAGGGTGGCCTCTTCGGCGACGCGGTGGAGAGCTATGCCCAACAGTTCTCCGCCGCCCAGAAGCAGTCGGAGATGATTAAGAACATCATGCCTCGGAGACGGCCCGCTGCTGCCCCGTCCCCGTCGCCTGCGCCTCCGGCTGCTCGTAGCCGAGGGCGCCCTCCTGCCGCCGCCTCCGCCCCTGCCCAGCCTAGACAGCAGCCCCGTAAGCAGCAGGGTGCCGGCCGCAAGAGAGCTGCCCAGCCCGCTCAGGAGTCGTCCAAGCCCCCCGGGAAGAGGAGAGGTAAGCGACCCTGAGACGGGCGACCCAGCGGACGCAGTGGCTGCTCGCCAGGAGGGAACCTCTGTTCCTCTCCTTCCCCCGGAGGAGGGCCGGGTGGAGAATCTTTGTTTTCCTTTTCTTTCTGTTCTGCCGCTGACCACCCGGTCAGCGGTACCCAAAGTTTCAATAAAAGAGCAGTTTCTACTTCCTCTGGGTCACACACAAGAGGGCCAGAATGACAGTGTGCGCCGCCACGTTGCCTCGCCGCTCTCATTCCCCTCTCCCCAGCGCTCAGACACCAGTGACGCCGCCACGGCCTCGTTGCTCTCGTCTCCCGCTGGGCAAGGACGCCTCCGGGCCTCCCTCCTCATTTCCCCTCCTTCCCTCGCCTCGGGGCAGTCAGCAGCTGAACGCCTCCAGGCCTTCCCTGTTGCCTGCCCCCCAGTGGAAGCAGGTAGGTGTTGCTCCGCACACGCAGACCCCTCTCTCGGCCGCAGTAATGCCTCCGGAGTCTGGTCCCTGCCCTCCACCTCGCTGCCCCTCCGCGGGTACGCCGGTGGTTCGCGTGGGCTCGTTGGTACGGTCTCTCAAAGCCTGGCTAGCGCTTCCGAGGCCGTCCCGCTGGCTCATTCGTACCATTCGGCTCGGCTATGCAATTCAGTTTGCCCGCCGGCCTCCCAAGTTCAGGGGCATCCGCTTCACCAGTGTACGAAGTGTCGATGCCCCTGTTTTGAGGAAGGAGATCGACGTCCTGCTGGCGAAGGACGCGATCGAGCCGGTCCCTCCAGCCGAGATGAGGTCTGGGTTCTACAGCCCTTATTTCATCGTACCCAAGAAAGGCGGTGGGTTACGACCGATCCTGGACCTGCGAGTTTTGAATCGGGCCCTACACAAGTTCCCGTTCAAAATGCTTACGCAGAAACGCATCTTCGAATGCATCCGTCCCCGGGATTGGTTTGCAGCGATCGACCTGAAGGACGCGTACTTTCATGTCTCGATTCTTCCTCGTCACAGACCGTTTCTACGCTTTGCGTTCGAGGGTCGGGCATACCAGTACAAGGTCCTACCCTTCGGCTTGGCCCTGTCGCCCCGTGTCTTCACGAAGGTCGTGGAGGCGGCCATTGTTCCCATGAGAGAACATGGCGTTCGCGTTCTCAACTATCTCGACGACTGGCTGATAATAGCTCACGCGCGAGATCTGTTGTGCGAACACAGGGACCTTGTGCTCCAACACCTCAGCCGGTTGGGTCTTCAGGTCAACTGGGACAAGAGCAAACTCTGCCCCGTACAGAGGATCTCTTATCTCGGTATGGAGTTGGACTCGGTCGGCCAGACCGCGCGCCTCACCGAGGAGCGCGTCCAGTCAGTGCTCAATTGCCTCAAGTCTTTTCAAGGCAGGTCTGCGGTCCCACTGAAACAGTTTCAGAGGCTCCTGAGGCATATGGCAGCCGCAGCCGCAGTAACGCCGCTCGGCCTGCTTCATATGAGACCGCTTCAGCGCTGGCTTCACGACCGAGTCCCGAGATGGGCGTGGCAGAGCGGCACGTTCCGGGTCAACATTACCCCGCACTGTCGCCAAACCTTCATCTTTCTTTCTTTCTTTTTAACTAATCTTTCTTTCTTTCTTTTTAACTAATCTTTCTTTCTTTCTAACTAATCTTTCTTTTTTCTAACTAATCTTTCTTTCTTTTTTCTTTCTAACTAATATTTCTTCTTTCTTTCTAACTAATCTTTCTTTCTTTCTAACTATTCTTTCTTTCATTCTTCCTTTCTAAACTAATCTTTCTTTTTTTAAAAAAAACTTTAAACTATTACATTTTTCTTTCTTCCTTTCTAAACTAATCTTTCTTTTTTTAAAACTTTAAACTATTTAAAACTTCAAACTACTTTTAAAAGTCTTCAAACTTTCTGGGCCAAACTTCCACAAGCCAACTTAAAGTTTGTCTCGACGAACTTTTTCTAGTATGTAGGGTATGCACAGTATAACCCTGGTTCCCTGAGAAGGGAACAAGATGCTGCATCATTATGTTGATGCTGAAGCACTTGTGCTACACATCACTTCGGATTGGCTACTGCAGTACACTGTAAAAAACACTGGGTTAAAAACAACCCAATTCGGGTTGTTTTCAACCCAAGGGCTGGGTAAATATAGGACAGAACACATATTGGGTTAATTCTACCCAGGAAATTTGGTTGTTTATTTAACCCAGCATAGTTGATTCATTTTTACTATAAAACTAGCCTTTTTGTGTTTTTTTACTTCATTTTTTAATTCAAAATTAAACAATTTACAGCACGATAATGAACTTAGATAGATAAAATAAAATGTACACAAACCTGTATTTTACCGAAGACATGCACCATTTTTGACGGAGCTGCACTGCTCTCTCCTGAAGAGGTCGCAAAAAGCCTGCGATAAATAACTCAATCCATGGGTTGTTATGTCTGACCCAAGATCTGGGTAACACAAGAAAACTACCCAAACACTGGGTTGTTATGTTTGACCCAGGAGCTGGGTAACACCAAAACTACTCAAAAACTGAAAAAATAACCCAATATTTTCTAGGGTGCCACACTGGCATGTACTATAAAGGGCATCCAAACAATACGTCACCAGCTTCAGGTTGTCTGAAGTAAGACACAGCAGGCTTGTCTGGAGTATGACAACGAGACGCAGCATCTTGTTCCCTTCTCAGGGAACATGGGTTATATCCATAACCCTAGTCGTTCCCTTTTGAGGGAACTCTACGCTGAGTCATTACGTTAACACTATGGGAACGTTAATACCCACTGCATATTTATACCCACTACAAAATCATGCCTGCTCACTGCAATGCTCCACCAAGCGAGTCAGGCTGTGGCCAAAAAGCTGCCATGCAGTGTGGCCAATGACTAAACTCACAGCTCTATCCCCCTTACTATTACCTAGTATACTGTACTAAAGGCAGAGCCTTGTCTCAACCTGAGCATAGGTTGGTGGCCCAACCAAGTGGAACTTAATCATTTAGTCCCAGATGAACAGAAGATGCCACAGGAGAGAGCAGCGCCCTCTCAAAGTTGATGACGTTTAATGTGGTGCCCCTTTACAGTCATACAAGTGCACCAGTGACCTCATATGCCTGAAGAGGGCAATAATCTGTGAATTCAACAAAGACCAAGGTCTGTCAAGTTCCAAAAAGGACCATAAAGGTAGTCTGATGAAGCAATTTTATAGCTTTAAACAGTCATTATTCACTAAATATAATGGTCAACGTTTACATTCATTGTATGAGAAAGGGCAGAATCACAATTCTGCTTTAAATATGTTGTGTTCCAAGGAAGAAAAAACATCATATGAGACATTTTTATATAGAATTTTTATTTTTGGGTAAAAAAAAAAAAAATTATTTTATGCAACACTTTATTTTATCTGCTATCACTTTGGATATTTTTCTCTGATATATCATTCTTTTGCATTTTGGCCCTCAGTCTGATAAGTCAACAGTCGCTCAGGGGACCATCCATGGATGGATTATGCAAGACCAAGTTTTCTGGTCTGATGCAGAGTGCTGTTTGCTCCGATACAATAAGATGTTTCTCAATCATTTATGGCTAGATGGGCTGGCTGTTCGTGTTTCTGTCAGTTTCAGCACAGGGAGCACTGAAGCAAACACAATATCTCATGTTTTGTTTGAATATTTATGATGGCTTTTTTCTGCAGCTGAGGTCAGAAATTGAGTGTTGTATGATTTGACATGACAATGATTTTTACCCAAGGCTTGCATGTGCTTATCCTCTACTCTCTAATAACACAGGTTCAGCACGACCAGGGCTAGATTGGTAATCTTTTTCCCGGTGGGCCAACACACTTTGGGGTCGATAGAAGGTTGATATATATATATATATATATATATATATATATATATATATATATATATATATATATATATATATATATTGGGTTGTCTTCTGTATTGACAAGCTAAAGCAAGAAAGACCTCCCCCATATTAGGCAAAGTTTTTTTTTTTTATTATTATTGTAGCGCATCTCTAAGGGCCGATTTACTAAACTGGGTAAATTAGTCTGGGAGCGTAATTCCAAAACAACACAGGAAGTGGAAAGTACAGCGTTGATCTACTGACGACGCACAAATGAAAGTAAATGAAACAAATGAAAGCCAGCCCAGATCATTTCCATAATGAGCAACACAATCTACCAAGAGCAGCACAAATTAACGTCTGGTTTAAGACATGCTTTTTTTGGGGTGGTAAATAATGGCATAAATACCAGTAAATTGACTAGCTCAAACCTTAGTAAATCACTTTGCGTCATTCATTTAAATACTCTACTCCCATAAATGTTGCGTCTGAAAGGGAAACTCCTACAAATTCATCAGTCGTATTATATGGGAACATTACAGGTTCTGTAGTGAATCTATAGCTGAAAAAGCCGCGACCATGTAAATACATGACAAGGTAAATTGAAAAACGGCAAAACACACAGCTTATCAATCCAGCACCACCACCTTTATAGTCATTTACCTTGGAGCTACTAACACCGAAGAAATATGGTGTTTTGGCAGTATTTAAAATGTGGCTATTTACATTAAATATTGCAGAATATAAATCACTTTTATAGAGGTTGTTTTCATATTTTTATTGTACAATATTTTTATTACAAATTCTATAGTTTATAATTATTTATTAATTTTAGCAACCATATACCCACAGTAATGAAGAGCATAATTTTACCTGTGACTACCATGATCTTACAGTTAGATGTTAATTCAGTAAGAGCCTGGTAAAAGACAAATATTAGTGTCTTACATAAATTAGGTGTTAACTCTTTACAAATGTTATTGTTTTTAAAGGGATAGTTCAACCCAAAATACCATCATTTACTCACCCTAGTGTCATCCAAACCTGAATGTCTATCTTTCTGTAGAACATAAAAGAAAATCATTTGAGTCTGTTTTTTGTCCATACAATAGACGTCAAGGGTATAGCCTAACCAAAATGGTTTGGTTGCCAACATTCATCAAAATATATTTTTTGTGTGTCACAGAAGAGAGAAAGTCTTACAGGTTTGGAACAACATGAGGGTAAGTAAATGATGATAGAATTTATAGCAATACATTTATAGCATCCTTGCTCAAAATCAGTACTTTACTATCAAGTGCATTTCAATGTGACAAAAATGCAATATTAAGTTTGTTAACTGCATTTGCAGTAAATTCAATTATATCTATCATTATTTGTCCCTGTCGTAGTTTTATTTATTCATTTATATACTCCAATTTAAAGCCCTAACCTCAGCAAAAACATTCAAGGGGGAAGTCGTGGGCCAGGCGCGCGGATAGGTTGGATTTGTCCAGGGCCGAATTTTAGCCACACAAATAAATATAATAAAATAATGATTCAGACAACAACATATGGAGCAGACACGCTCCTCTGTTGTAATTAGATAGAAGAGAATATCTAATATTATGACCCATATTACAGGTCCATTTCAGAGCTCCCCTCAGATGTAGTAAATGTTCACAGCTGAACTTTATCACATTTTTCATCATTTATAATTCTTCACATCTTAGCATGCCTTGAATGATTTAACATGTTAAATTATGTACATGCACAGTTTATAATGAATTAAGACTCTGCTGTAGATGACGGTTCATAACCTGGCAAAGTTACATTTATCCAACCATTTAAGAGCAAATAAGATAATTTATTTCTTATAATTCAACAACTGTTTTACATTTCCCCCACAATTTATTATTGTATTTTGTGACATCTGTCCAGACAATATCACAGCTGCAGAAAATGTTCATAAACATCTTGTTGTTGTTTTTTGGGTCACTAACTAATCAACTTAAGTTAGCTTTGCAAGTGTGTGTTCATTTATGTAATGGATTTGCAAGATTATGCAGATTGTCATAAGGCAGGACAGTAAGCTGTATCATTGTTTAATTTTTGCATTTAGTTTTTTTTTCATTACTTATGCACTTGTAGTGATGCCAGAATATGCCTATTTATTGGCCATTTTAATGACCAAGACTTCACAACAAACAATGAGACCTCAATCACATGACCACCATCCATATGTTTTAATATCTGTCTTTGTCTCCCTCAGATGGCTACACCACAGATGATATTGAGTTTTACTGGCGAGGTGGCGACCATGCAGTAACGGGAGTTGAAAGGATAGAGCTTCCTCAGTTCTCTATAGTGAACTACAAACTCATCTCGAAAAACGTGGTGTTTTCTACAGGTAATAAAACCAAACTACAGAACACTGTAGGAATAAGCCAATAACTGAAATAACTATATGATTAGATGATTAGATGAGGTAAAGGTAAATTCTTTACTTTACTAAAAAAAAAAGTCTATACTACTTACCTGCATCAAATATTAGGACACTTTGAGGTTGAAAAGCCCTGTCCCATTCAGACCCATTTACTACATATACACATATGCGGCTGTCTGTAGTGGGCAGTTTCTGCGTCAGGAAGCAGTTTCAGTCAAGAGTCAGTCAGTAAGCAACTCATTCATGAACCCTAGTAAAAAATAAGCAACACGTCTGGGTTTATGAACCCTCTCAATTTGGCATGGCTATTGGTGTCCCAGGCCCCAGCGGTTGTATTTACTCTGGTCTGAGAATGAAAAACACATACACTAAAAACAAGACACAGGGTGTTCTTATAAGTTATTTAACAAATTGTTGTGTGACCACTTGATTTATTCATTGACTACATTTTCATATTCATGAATTTGTCATGCAAGTCAGGAGGTTAGCTGTAGATGCAGTGTTTAAAAATGACGTTTGGTTCAGCATGTCAAAGAGGATGAAGACTCTGTTCTGATGTTAAACTTCAACAGCTTTACCAAGCCTGCTAGTTCTTAACAAGACGACTATGTCAAGTCTAGGTGTTGATCAAGATGGAAAACCTTTCCTCCATTATGATTTTTTGCAAAAATCTACAATTAACAAACAGTTTGTCACGGTGTGGTGTGGGCAGAAGGCGGCGAAGGAGTCCAAAAGTTCCAATACAAATATTTTACTAACAATAAACTTCAGGCAGGTAAATACACACACACACACACACATGCTAAATTGAACAAAGAATGGACAAAGACTGGCTGAACTGAAAGGAACTAAATACAGACACTGATGAACACAGATTAACAGAACCCAGGTGACACAGATGATTATTAACTAAACACAGGTGGAGCAGATGAACTTAATGACAGTAACCATAGAGACAGACGAGTGGCAGGAAAACAGAACAAAGGAAGACATGTGTATGATGAAAACGTCTCGGTTACTAATGTAACCCTCGTTCCCTGAAGGAGGGAACGGGAGACGTGACGTCGACGTGGCAACGTAATGGGATCACTTCAGGGAGCCCTATCAACTTCGAGTGTCTACAGAACGAGCCAATGAACGTTGGCGTGCGTGAAAAGCGTCACGCACCCCGCCCCGCAGCGTGGGTATAAACAGGAAGCGGGCGCACACACTCATTGTTTTTCGCTGAGGAGCCGAGATAGAGATGGCCGTACAGCGATGGTCAGCAACCGTGGCGACGGGACGTCACGTCTCCCGTTCCCTCCTTCAGGGAACGAGGGTTACATTAGTAACCGAGACGTTCCCTCGTAATGGGATCCCATGGAAAACGCCGCGGTTGCTGCCACATCCAGCGCCCTACGGAAGACTCTCAGACCCCCAACTGGCTGGGGCGGAAGACCTGCGTAGAGGGAAGTCACTGCTGTTCCGTTATACCCCACACAGTGGAACTCTTGGATAACACTGGGAAAGCGTGCCTTTCCAGTGGAGAGGGACGCTGCGGAAGCCACATCCTGCCCGAAGAGAGGTAACATGTGGAGAATACACATATGGACTGGCCGGAGGGCAGTGCAACATATGGAATGTCACTGGGGTGGCTCCAGCCTGAGAAGGGGGAGGCAACACCAGGCAGTGATGGCAGAGCGGACTCTGCCAAGGGAAAGACACAGGCTCACCGCAGGGAGCTGATAGTGGAATAATACGCATATGGGATGGCCGCAGGGATCACCACATATGGTTCGCCTGAGTGGGGAACTCGACTGGAGCAAAGAAGCGCACGTATCCGCTCCATGTGGAGGGGAGTGGCGCAGCAAGCCGACACTAGAGCGGGAACTTCGGTGTTACCGGCTGGATGAAGCGAGCACACAGGAAGAAACCGGCTCAACACGTAAACTATAAAACCTAGCGAATGTGTTAGGTGTCGCCCAGCCCGCAGCTCTACAGATGTCTGTCAACGAGGTGCCGTGTGCCAGCACCCAAGAAGAAGCGACACCCCTAGTGGAGTGGGCTCTCAACCCGGGCGGGCAAAGCACGCCTTGGGCTTCGTAAGCCAAGGCGATGGCATCCACTATCCAGTGGGCCATCCTCTGCTTGGAGACAGCCTTTCCCTTCTGCTGGCCTCCGTAACAGACGAAGAGCTGATCTGAGGTCCTGAGGCTTTGCGTTCTGTACAGGTGCAGAGCGCGGACGGGACAGAGAAAAGCCAGGGCTGGGTCTGCCTCCTCTGAAGGCAGCGCTTGCAGGTTCACCACCTGGTCCCGGAAGGGAGTGGTGGGAACCTTGGGCACGTATCCGGGCCGGGGTCTCAGTATCACGTGAGAGTAAGCCGGGCCGAAAATGCATGCAGGTCCCCTACCATCTTAATGGAGGCCAATGCAACCAGGAGTACTGTTTTACAGGACAGAATTTTTAACTCAGCTGACTGCAAAGGCTCAAAGGGTGGTCTCTGAAGTGCCGAAAGGACCAGAGACAAATCCCAAGAGGGTATAGAGAGTGGGCGAGGAGGATTTAGTCTCCTCGCTCCCCTCAGGAGCCTGACGATCAGGTCGTGCTTTCCCAGTGACTTACCTTCAACTGCATCGTGATGTGTGGCAATCGCGGCAACATACACTTTAAGGGTGGAGGGAGACAGCCTTCGCTCCAGCCCATCTTGCAGGAAGGAAAGCACAGCTCTGTTCGAGCAAGTTCGGGGTTTCTCCTCGTGAGAAGAACACCAGTCAATGAACAGGTTCCACTTCAACGCATAGAGGTGCCTCGTAGAGGGAGTTCTAGTGGAAGTGATGGGGTCAACTACCCCTCGTATGGGGTGGTGATGGCGCAGTGGATAAGACACGTTCCTTTGGTGTGAGAGACCCGGGTTCGAATCCACTGTGAGACACCAATGTGTCCCTGAGCAAGACACTTAACCCCTAGTTGCTCCAGAGGCGTGCGACCTCTGACATATATAGCAATTGTAAGTCGCTTTGGATAAAAGCGTCAGCTAAATGAATAAATGTAAATGAATAAATGTAAACTACTGCCGGGGGTAGGTCACCTAGAACCTCTGCGTCCCATCCAGGGACCAGACATGGAGTTTCCAGAGGTCTGGACGTGGGTGCCATAGGGTGCCCCGTCTCTGAGAGAGCAGGTCCTCTCTCAAAGGAATGGGCCAGGGAGGGGCTGTCGCGAGGAGCACTAGTTCCGGGAACCAGGTCCGGTTGGGCCAATACGGCGCAACTAACAAGACCTGCTCCTCGTCCTCCCTGACCTTGCACAAGGTCTGTGCAAGAAGGCTCACTGGGGGAAATGCATACTTGCGTAGGCCCGGGGGCCAGCTGAGTGCCAGAGCATCCGTGCCGAGGGTCCCCTCGGTCAGGGATTAGAAGAACTGGCAGTGAGACGTGTCCGGGGCGGCAACAGATCTACCTGTGCGGTCCTGAAGCGCCTGAAAATCAGCTGGACCACCTGGGGATGGAGTCGCCATTCTCCCGGTAGCACCTGCTGCCGTGAGAGCTCGTCGGCTGCATGGTTGAGCAGGCCCGGAATATAAATGGCACGAAGCGACCTCAGATGCTTCTGACTCTAAAGGAGGAGATGGCGGACGAGTTGTGACATGCGGCGGGAGAGTAGACCACCTTGACGGTTGATGTACGCAACGGTCGCAGTGCTGTCCGTACGGACCAGTACATGTTTGCCTAGTAGTGGCGTTTTGAAGCGGCCCAGCGCAAGATGTACTGCTAACAACTCGAGGCAGTTGATGTGCCAATGCCCCGTCCACAGACCCGAAGCTACATGCCCATTGTACGTGGCCCCCCAGCCGGTGGCAGAGGCATCCGTGGTTACCACAGAGTGCCTGGACACTTGTTCTAGGGGAACACCTGCCCGCAGGAACGAAGGGTCCGACCAAAAGCTGAAAGTTTCGGGACTTGATCGTTGAGCCAGTGTTGGAGCGGCCTCATATGAAGTAATATGAGCGGCGTGACTGCTGCTGCAGATGCCATATGCCCCAGGAGCCTCTGAAACAGTTTCAGTGGTGCCGCTGTTCTGCGTCTGAGCGTGCTCACGCAGTTCAACACTGACTGGACGCGGGCCTCGGTGAGGCGCGCTGTCATGTTGATCGAGTCCAACTCCATACCGAGAAAAGAGATCCTCTGCCCGGGGGTGAGTTTGCTCTTTTCCCAGTTGACCCGAAGCCCTAGATGGCTGAGGTGATTGAGCACCATATCCCTGTGTTCGCACAACTGCTCTCTCGACTGGGCGAGAATAAGCCAGTCGTCGAGGTAGTTGAGAATGCAAACACCACTCTCGCACATGGGAGCAATGGCCGCCTCCGCGACTTTCGCCTCCGCGACAGGGCCAGCCCGAAGGGTAAGACTTTGTACTGATATGCCCGTCCCTCAAACGCAAAGCGAAGAAACGGTCTGTGTTGAGGGAGAATCGAGACATGAAAGTACGCGTCCTTCAGGTCGATCGCTGCAAACCAATCTTGGGGACGGATTCATTTGAAAATGTGTTTCTGCGTAAGCATCTTGAACGGCAGCCTGTGAAGGGACCAGTTCAGGACACGCAGGTCCAAGATTGGCCGTAACCCACCGCCTTTCTTGGGTACAATGAAGTACTGGCTGTAGAAGCCGGTCTTCATATCGGCTGGAGGGACCGGCTCGATCGCATCCTTCGCCAGTAGGACTGCGATCTCTGCCCTGAGCACAGGGGCACTGTCCGCCAGAACATGGGTGAACAGAATGCCCTTGAACACAGGGGGACGCCGGGCGAACTAAATCGCATAGCCAAGTCTGATAATACGGATGAGCCAGCGAGACGGGCTGGGAAGTGCTAGCCAGGCTCCCAGACACCGCGCAAGCGGGACCAACGGCACCACAGACGTACCCGGGGTGGGGCAGCGCGGCGGAATGCAGGGACCCGACTCGGACGGCATAGCGGCCCGGAGTGGGGTCTGAGTGTGTGGTGCAACACGTACCTGCTTCTGTCGAAGGGCAGAGTGAGTGTGAGGAGGCGTCAGTGCGTCCGGAACACAGCCACTGCTGCTCGCTGGTGATGAAAGAGGGGCTTGAGGGTGACAAGGCATAGCGTCGTCGACCGCCAAGCGTGCCCTCTTGGGACCCAGAGGTTTCAGAAATTGCTCTTTTGTTGACAATGTAGGTACCACTGGCCCGTGGGTCAGTGGCGGAACAAAAAGAAAAGGAAACAAAGGATTCTCCGCCCGGCCCTCCACCGGTGGAACGATCGGTGGCTTCACCACCTCCTGAAGAGCAACTTGATCCACCTCTGGGCCGCCCGTCTCAGGGTCGTTTGCACCTGCGCTTGCCTCCTGGTTTGGCAGCGGCCTGGACGGGCGTTGTCGACTTCCTGCGGCCTGCTCCACGCTGAGGCCTGGATGGTGGCTGCTGCTGCTGAGGCTTAGCGGGAGCGGAGGACGCCGCAGGAGGTCAGCCTTGGCGATGAGCGGACGGAGGGTCTGCAGCCGGCGGACGGGTGGGAGCAGCAGCGGTCCGCCGGGGCAGGATGTGTCAGATAGCCTCCGTCTGCTTCTGGGCGGCCGAGAACTGTTGGGCGAAGCTCTCAACCGCGTCGCCGAATAACCCAACCTGGGAGAGAGGGGCATCCAGGAACCGATATTTATCGGTGTCCCTCATGTCCGCCAGGTTGAGCCAAAGGTGGTGCTCCTGGACTCTGCCGTCGAGGGTGGTGAGGAGGGAGGAGCCACTAGGACGGCTTCTGGCACTATACGGCGCCGTCCACGTCCTAGTAAGCTCCTCATGCACTTCCGGAAAGAATGGTACCGGGGCGGCGCGCTGAGAATCAGCACGGCCCGCCCCGAGATACCAATTGTCCAACCGAGAAGGTTTGGAACGTGGTGGAGGGTTCCACGCAAGCCCGACTTTATCGCGGCCCGGGAAAGCATAGCCGCCCATTCTGGATATGACTCGGGCAACGCCACACTCCCGGAAGGGGGTAACGCAGCCGAATCTTCATCTCCAGAGGACTGAAGCTCCCCCTCCGATGCTGTGATCGACATCTGATCGTCAGGTGGGGCCCCAAAGGACACGGCTGGTCGTCCATGAGAAGGACCAGCGCGTTCCTTTGGAAGCTCCAAAGGTGGCAGCGCTTGAGAGACGTGAGGGGCCCGCGGAGATTGCCTCGGCAGGGATGCCCTCACGGTAATCCTCAGATCACCCTGACCATGCGCAAAAGTAGGTTTATTCTGAGGTCCAGAATAAACACTAGATCTGGGCATTGGCGAGGGGACTGCACCTCCCTTGAGGTAAGCGAGTCTCGAAGTTAGCGCTGCCATAGTCATATTCCCGCAATGAGAACATAAGCTATGCACAAAAGCTGCCTCAGCGTGCTGAACGCCCAAACACGAGAGGCAACAATTGTGGCCGTCTGCTAGCGCCAGGGAACGACCGCACCCAGAAACACACAAGCGGAATGACATCCTGAAAAGGACGCAGGGTCACGCTTGTGTTGCTCTTTTAGTTGAAAACAAAAAATATAGAAAAGAAAAAATAACTCTCTCAGTGCTGAAGCACACAGGGATAGCTGCGGTGTAATCGGGGTACACACTCACGCCCAGGAACGCCCACCGAGACCGACACATACACACACACAAAGAATGCTGTGAAAACAGCAGTTGTGAGCTGTAATGCTTGCGGCCACCGCTGATCGCGCTGTCACACCAGCACTGGAACAGAGTATTTTCTCTCCTTTGAAGCAGTCTTCAACGTTGCAGCAGTCTGCAGAAACTCAGAGTCAAAACGAAAGCTCGGCTCCGAAGCGAAAGACAATGAGTGCGTGCACCGGCTTCCTGTTTATACCCGCGCTGCGGGGCAGGGCGCGTGACGCTTTTCACGCACGCCAACGTTCATTGGCTTGTTCTGTAGACACTCGAAGTTGATAGGGCTCCCTGAAGTGATCCCATTACGTCGCCACGTCGACGTCACGTCGAACGTGAGTGACTGAAAGGGAACAAGGTACACAACACTACAGATGAACATAACAGTAACAAAACGCCCCCTCCAAAAAGGCGAGTCCTCGCGCTGTATAACATCAATAGGGGTGGGAGGGTGGGCGCCCTGGATGCTGACGAGGGCATGGCCTACCCAGAGCAGGAAGCCTCCAGGGCGGAGCAGGCTGCCAGGGCGCAGCTGGCAGTTCAGGGGACCAGGGTGGAGCTGGCTGTGCAGGTGCACATGGCGGAGAAGGCCCTTCAGTCGGTGGAGTTGACCCTTCGGGTGGCCATGGGTGGAGTTGACCCTTCGGGTGGCCATGGCAGAGAAGACCCTTCGGGTGGCCATGGCGGAGAAGACCCTTCAGGTGGCCATGGCAGGAAGACCCTTCGGGTGGCCATGGCGGAAAAGACCCTTCGGGCGGCCATGGCGGAGAGGACCCTTCGGGCGGCCATGGCAGAGAGGACCTTTCGGGCGGCCGTGGCGGAGAGGATTTTTCAGGCAGCCGTGGCGGAAATGGCCCTTTGGGGTGCCACGGCGAGGACGTATAGCCCCCCCCAAATAAAATTTCTTGGGGGGAGGGACAGGCTCTGGGACCGGCTCTGGGACCGGAACAGGCTCTGGGACCGGGACCGGCTCTGGGACCGGAACAGGCTCTGGGACCGGGACAGGCTCTGAGACCGGGACAGGCTTCGGGACAGGCTCTGGGCAGGCTCTGGGACCGGGACAGGCTCTGGGACCGGGGCAGGCTCAGGGACAGAAGGCTCAGGCTCGGGAGGCATGATGTAAACAGTCTCTGGCAAGGCGGGAATGACTTGAACAGTCTCTGGCCCGGCAGGACTGACATGAATTGCAGGCTCGGCAGGACTGACGTTAAGTATGTAGTTATCTGGAAGTAACATTTACAGATATAAAAAAAAAAAAAAATTTGCAATATGTGTTGCATCGGAATTACTCTCTCACAGTATACAAGAGTTTTGGGTGAAGTATGGAGTAACATTTAAGCTTTTAATCACTGAAAATCTTAATGTACTTTATGAAGGTGCACATATTTCGATTGAATACATACACCACTGTATGTCACAATCAGTAATGAAGCAACGTGAGCATTTGTTATTACTGATGTAAATCCTTTGTCGTCACTTTTATTGAATTTTGGTACTTTTACTGAATGCAGGATTTGAATGTTAGAGTTGCTACTGAGGATGGAGAAGATCGCTGAATAAAGACATGGATTCTGAAAATGTGCACTACAGCACAAGAATAAAATGTATTACTTTGATGATCATTTTACAGTGTGTTTGTGGTGCATTTTATGGTCCTTTTTGAGCTGTAGCGTGGTCTAAATTGCTACTCTATTGCATTTGTAGTGTAAAGCTAATGTACTCGCTTTTTTGGGGGGGTACTTTATCCTTATGCGGTAAGATGCTGTTATAACAAACCATGTGCTGTATCTGTTGAAATATGGGCCCTGCTCTGACATATGGCATTATTTTTTGTGTGATATCCTTTCCTGATCCCGTCTCCTGCTATCCTCCCTTGTCTTTTCCTTTCTCTCCCTCCCTATACTGTCCCATTAAAAACGATATATATAGAGAGATATATATAAATATTTTTAAGAAATATAAATTATCTCAATCAACTGTATATGTTCATTATATATGTTCAAGCATCACTTTTATCCTACGGGTTTACAAAGCACTATGCACAAATGTGAATATTACATATATTACACAATATGATGGGTAATTAAGATTAACAGAGAACGTTTTGAGAGGGACTTTATCGGGTCCTATGACAAAATATGCAAGTCCATTAAACTGTACAAAAAGTATTTTATAAATGTAGCTTATGGATTGTGATCCTGTTGCTGGGTTATTTTCATCCAGGTTCATATCCTCGCCTCTCCCTGAGCTTCAAGCTTAAGAGAAATATTGGCTACTTCATTCTGCAGACCTACATGCCTTCAATCCTAATCACCATCCTATCTTGGGTATCCTTCTGGATCAACTATGATGCCTCGGCTGCCAGGGTTGCTTTAGGTAGGTGCACACATATGGTGACAATCATTATATATATATATATATATATATATATATATATATATATATATATATATATATATATATATATATATATATATATATACACACACACACACACTCACCTATCCCTATACTTTCATACTCATATATTCATACTCACGCTGAGTACGCCAGAGCCCGAGCACACAGCATTCCCATTCTCCATCTTCATTAGTTTATGATCTGTTTAACGGTCCTGTCTAATACTTTAAATAGAACTGTTATACAAAGAAAGTAAACAGTATATGAAAGAATATTAGCGTTTGCCGTGTGGTTGACACTCAATGACGCTAGCTGAGCAAAAATACATAATCATGTTTTGCTTGGTCCCATCAAAGTTGCGTTGGATTTTCTCCTCAGCGTAAAGGTTGAGAGATCAATCTATCACTGTTGTACATGTTTATAGAGTTAGTTTGTAGAGTTAATATATAGGCTATGATCTGTGTTTGTAAACAACTTTTTTTTAAATGGCGAGTGCTGGTGTTTTGTTTGGGTTCAGCCAATCAGCGCTATACTTACATCACTGGTAGTTCCTATAGTGCTGGTTTAGACCCTGCACTTAAGTAGGAACTAATTTAGTTCCCCCAAAAGGCGAGAACTAACATTTCCTAGAACTAACATCGTTCCCATTTCCTACGGTGCGAACATGCCAGAAAGCGGGTACTTCCGCCAATAGTTCTAGGAACTATGAAAAGGTTCCTCCGAAGCGAAAGCCCCTATGGATCCTGATTACTGTCTCCCCTGTTCCCTGTTCTATTAATGATCTTCCCTTGTGTATGTAATATCACTGGAACATGATTCACCCCATGTACCCTCTAAGATCCTTTTTAAAAGTTTTTAATCAAGCATCGTGACAGACATTTTTATTCATTGGATTTTCTTTTTCACCACACGTTCTCCCCTCTCTCTCTCTCTCTCTCTCTCTCTCTCTCTCTCTCTCTCTCTCTCTCTCTCTCTCTCTCTCGTAAGCCTCCACATTTTTCCTGTCATCACTGATTATGTAAGGCTGAGACTGGCTTCTCAGTGTGAATAAAAGAGCACTCTTTGTGATTGCTGTCTGGCATGGCCTCGTTCATCCACACAAGTTTAAACCACTATTGCCATGTATAGTTCCTGAGGAAGATGAACAAGATTCAAAGGGTCCAAAACAAAAGGTATTTGTTAAATAAAACAAACTCAGGAGGTCCACAGATAAAAAGCAGGCAAAGAAACAGCGTGTAGACACCCGAATGGTGTCGCCTGTACGCGAAAAAGTCAACAGAAAAACTTCTCTGTTTTAAGCATATCCTTGTCGTGTAAACTTACCCTAAAAGTCCATGAAAATGAAACACACAGGGATCATGACAACTGTAGCATTTAACAGAAGTCTGAGTGAATGTGTATATATAGGATAAGTGTTTAAAGCTCATACTGATTAGAATCATCAAATATTTGGATGCAAATGTGCATCTGCATGGATAGATAGCGTGTGTCAATTACCACAGTACTGTGTATCAAGTGCATAACTATCTGATTAGGCAATACCACAAGGCAGGAGTAGGAGTACGGAATCTGCTGTGCTATTGGTCAAGTTGAATCATGGCTATATTGGTACCATATGCATATTACACTTTCAGTATGTAGCAGCCAAAAAGAGATAAGAAACAGAGCAGGCTGAAATGTTCATTGACAAAGAGGTTTCAATAACATGACTATGACATCTGTTATAGTGCAAATAATCACAATAAACACAAGGATTTTTTAACAATACTAACTTTGTAACTCATAAGCTCTGTAATACCTGTCAGAGGATCAGCGGTGAATTTCATGAAAATTGTCAGAATGACACTGAATGGATATTTCACTGCTTAAAATGACAGAACTATTTCTTAATCACTGTTGAGAAGCAGGAAGGCTTTGTGTTTCACCAATTAAGGTGCCTAGCTCCCACTCTGCCGGCTGAGAGCATGAAAAATCACACCATTTTAAGATTCTGAATCATCAACTGAAAGAAAATTATTCTGATAATGCCCCCTTACACATTTCACATGTTTTTCAAACTTTCTAAATGAGGACATACTTAAGGTGATCTCATTTGGTTTTCATAGAATGCAATTGCCACATGCTGGCTAGACATGATAATCCACAAAGATGCTTGATGCAGAAGAAAAAGGAAAACACATTTAATAAACACCAGGACCGATAAAGAGAAACACCAGCACGAAACTTCAACTTCAACACAAGACAATGATCAGACGATGACTGAGGGTTTAAATACATAAAGGTAACAAGAGACTAAGTGAAGGACAGGTATAGGTGATCAGTTGACATGGAAACAAACAAGATCCCCCTTAAGGAGCAGATTCCAGACGCTCCTAAAACTGACACAAAAAGTCAAGGAGGGTGGTGGAGCGAAGGCGGAACAGGTGAAGGAATGAAGGGCCAGGGTGGAGCCGACGAAGCAGGAGACAGCCAGGGTGGAGCCGACGAAGCAGGAGGCCTCCAAGGTGGAGCAGGCAGAGCAGGAGACCTCCAAGGTGGAGCAGGCAGAGCAGGAGACCTCCAAGGTGGAGCAGGCGAAGCAGGAGACCTCCAAGGTGGAGCTGGCAGAGCAGGAGACCTCCAAGGTGGAGCAGGCAGAGCAGGAGACCTCCAAGGTGGAGCAGACAGAGCAGGAGACCTCCAAGGTGGAGCAGGCTAAGCAGGAGACCTCCAAGGTGGAGCAGTCAACGCAGGAGACCTCCAAGGTGGAGCAGTCAGAGCAGGAGATCTCCAAGGTGGAGCAGGCAGAGCAGGAGACCTCCAAGGTGGAGCAGGCAGAGCAGGAGATCTCCAAGGTGGAGCAGTCAGCACAGGAGACCTCCAAGGTGAAGCAGTCAGAGCAGGAGACCTCCAAGGTGGAGCAGTCAGAGCAGGAGACCTCCAGGGTGGAGCAGGCAGAGCAGGAGACCTCCAAGGTGGAGCAGGCAGAGCAGGAGACCTCCAGGGTGGAGCAGGCAGAGCAGGAGACCTCCAAGGTGGAGCAGGCAGAGCAGGAGACCTCCAGGGTGGAGCAGGCAAAGCAGGAGACCTCTAATGTGGAGCAGGCAGAGCAGGAGACCTCTAAGGTGGAGCAGGCAGAACAGGAGACCTCCAAGGTGGAGCAGGCAGAGCAGGAGACCTCCAGGGTGGAGCAGGCAGAGCAGGAGACCTCCAGGGTGGAGCAGGCAGAGCAGGAGACATCCAAGGTGGAGCAGGCAGAGCAGGAGACATCCAGGGTGAAGCAGGCAGAGCAGGAGACCTGCAGGGTGGAGCAGGCAGAGCAGGAGACATTCAAGGTGGAGCAGGCAGAGCAGGAGACCTCTAAGGTGGAGCAGGCAGAGCAGAATACCTCCAAGATGGAGCAGGCAGCGCAGGAGACCTCCAGTGTGGAGCAGGCAGAAGCAGAAGACCACTACCACAGAGCAGAATACCCCTATGGCAGTTCTGAAGACCACATCGGAGCCTGGAGCCATGACGGTACTGTCGGTGCTAGATACCACAGCATCACTAAAACAGAGCACAGAGAGATTATTTACGGCCTCAATGACCATAACAGGGAGCTCAGAGAGTTCATATTCGGCCTCCTTGGCCATGACCGAGATAACAGGGAGCAGAGGTGTGGCGAGCAGACGAGGCCGAGGGCCGTGAGAGATATGAGACCGGTGTGTCGCGCATGTGGCGCTCATCAGTAATCACGCCACCGGCCTCACGACGTTTTCTCACGGCTCTCAGCCTAGTCCTGCTTGCCACAACAGGTAAAACAGAGTTCACAAGTGGTAGCCGTATAATTTTTTTTTTATGACGGACAAAAGTTTCTGTGGCAGTGTGTAAATGTGATTGACACAACGTGAGGTAGTATTTATTTTTTAACGTGAGAAAATTTCGGACAAGAATTTCAGACTAGGTGTGCAAGGCCCTTAACTCTGTTGATTTGCCCATTATCGTTCCCAGGTGTTTTCTAGTTTTCTCATTAGCCCTTGTGTATAAATACACCTATGTTTTCTCTTGTGTTTTGTCAGTTGTTAAAACCCTTGTTTTGGGTTTGTTTCATGTTTCTGTTCCCCTCCTAGTTGCTGGTTTTTGGTCATATTTATATTTTGTGTTTTTGGTTTATTTAAGTTTCCTGTTTCCTGGCTTTTTGTTTTACTCTTTTACTTATTAAAACCCTTGAACTCCGAGCCACTAGCTTCTACCTCCCTTATTTGATCCTGTCTTCTTTGTTTCCAAGAATTACGGTCCCTCAATAGAATCCACTTTTTGTCATTTGCACCCTTAACAATAATTCCCTTTTGAACTTAGGCATCACCACCGTGCTGACCATGACCACCATCAACACACATTTGAGGGAGACTCTTCCAAAGATTCCGTACGTCAAAGCCATTGACATGTACCTGATGGGCTGTTTCGTCTTCGTCTTTCTGGCTCTGCTGGAGTATGCGCTGGTCAACTACATCTTCTTCGGTAGGGGACCGCAGCGGCAGAAGAGAGCAGCAGAGAAAGCCTCCACAGCCAACAATGAAAAAATGAGAATGGATCCCAACAAAGTATGTCTGAAATTCAAACACTTATCAAAGTTTATAATAGCTGCACAGTAACTTTAACAGTAATTATACATTTAAAGTTGAAAAAAGTGAATTATAAAAATTGTGGTGACACTTTACAGTAAGTTTCCATTTGACCTCTTGGTAAAACTTGGCTGTCTATGCAGTAGAAAGACACTGTTTTTTTCTGTTCCACATGACTAGAGAAAACCATGGAAGCTTATTTCCGCCACAGAATGAAACATTTTAAAAGATAATTGCAACTTTTTATCTCACAATTGCGAGTTTACAACTCACAATTCTGACTTTATTCAATAAAGTCAGAATTGCGTGTTATAAAGTCAGAATTGCAAGATATACTCACAATTCTGACTTTTTTCTCTCACAATTGCGACACAATTGCGAGATATAAACATGCAATTCTGAGAAAAAATTTCAGACTTGCAAGTTTATTTCTCGCAATTGCGAGTTTATGTCTCACAATTCTGACTTTATATCACGCAATTATGACTTTATATCTCACAATTGCGACTTCATATATAAAAAAGTCAGAATTGTGAGATAAAAAGTTGCTATTACCTTTTTTTATTTTTATATGGCGGAAACAAGCTTCCATAGAAAACAGATAAAAAGATAGGTAACTTTAGCACCCATAATGCACTGGGCTTGACCTGACTGCCCATGAGCAGGGATACAAAATGTGAAAGTATGATCTGTAGTTTTTATTAAAGCCTTGGAGCTCTCAAAAGTACGGTTTACGTCATCCAGCGGACATTTGCTGACAAATATACAGGGAGGTAACACATTGTTCATTTACATATATACTACTGACAGTGTAACAATACAAAGCGGGTTGAAAATCAGTGGTTACCCTTTAACTATACAAGTTAACATGAACTAATAATAAGTACTTCTTAAGCATTTTTCTACATCTTATTTAATGTAAATTTCAACATCTACCAATTAAGTTATCTTACTACCAAGCTATCTACCTACCAAGTTGTATCTGTTGATATTTTTAATGGTCCTGAGCTAACATGAACTAACAATGAACAGTTGTCTTTTTATTATATGATGTTAACAAAAATACATACACAAAATACACACAAAAAAAAATGTTTTGCCCATTGTTAGTTAATGCATTAACTACTGGGCCGTTATTGTAAAGTGTTACCAAATTAGTATATTATTATACTGAAGTAGTTCTGCTCAGAATGGTTTTTACTAAATTATCACAAATACAGTGTTTAAAACAGAACATTGAAAACAGTCACTGACGCTCATGTTGCCGGGAATCTGTTGGCAACTCTGAATTTAAATAGGCCTAAATGACTCCAGGTGGCTATGTCACTGCAAATCGATGTCAGTCTCAATGCCCGTTACTTGTGAATGGTTGTTTTGAATGTTCTGTCTAGTCTGTATTCATATTTTCACTGTAATTTCAATGTCTGACATGATTGTAACCAACATGAGACTGCCCTATAAAATTTGTACATTTAGAGTAGTTTATTTGTTTGACAATGAAAGCAGTGGTTCTTCTTTAACATTTCGTTTGCAGTCATATTTGAAGGCTGTTTGGCTGTTGCAGACATCAGTGTGGATTTATGTTGAGGTAGAATTTAAGTCAAGCCTTTTTTAACATGATGCACAGAATGCAACCACCACTACATTAGTATATGAAATTTAATATGTTGACTACAGATATTCGCATTTCTATGCACATTTTGGGATTTCGCATAAAAAAATGTATATATTTTATATAATTATAACATAGAGACATATATCAGTAGATCTCAGCTGGTTTTTGCTTCTAGACCCATATATTTGGGGATTTTATTATTGGCATTTAGCATTGTTTTCCCTATGCTCTCTGAGACCCTATTAGTAGCTACATATCTGTGACCTATTTTGTGGTACTGACCCTAATATTTGAAAACCACTGAGCAATAACAGCACTCAGGGAACTGGTCAAGACTCTTGTTTGTTAAAATTTGAAGATGTTTCGCTGGTGCTCAGATGTAGTAGAAGTTATTGAAGGATGGCCTTGGATTTAGAGCTGTGGTTTTCTTTGAAGCATAATCCACAAAATACCAGCATTGCCTCACACTTCTAATTTTTTTTGAAAAGTGACTGCTTTGATGGTGATAATTTTGTATGCTTTCAGTGGTTGATGGGAAATGTAGTTCAGAGAGACGATGCTCTGTATGCCAGAATGAAACAGAGGGATATTGACGCACATGACTCCATGTGGGAACCAATCTTTGTGGACGATGCAGCATTAGGACTAGGCGATTCAAAAAATAAGGTACTGAAAACGTTCATCAAGAGAGTTATGGCATATAGCGCGGCACATTTATTTGAGACCCAGTCTTTTTTTACAACATGTTCTCACTTCCAACTTGTCACATTTGGACGCTTGCTCAGGAACCATTGGTGTCACTTTCTAATGTGCAGGGTACCTCTTTATCATAATTTTTCAATGTGCTGGGCACTCCATTGCTTTCTGTTGTTTGCCTTATGCATCAGATCAAGCCACATTTAATTATTTAAATGTGTTTGTAAAAGTAGAGAGGATGTCATAAATATTTATACTTTCCTAGATATTTTGGAGCACCTAGCCCCACCCCTACCCACTTCTCTATAAAACACGTAACAGGCAAATAAAAGTAGTCACAGGTATTCATTGAAAAAACTGACCAAAAATACAGTATGAAAGTATTTAAAACAAGCCGTGTTGAATTCCAAGTCTTCCGAAGCCATACGGTATCTTTATGCTGAGAACAGAGTGGAACTTAAGACTTTAAATTAATTGCTGAAAATGATCCCGCTCCTTGAACGCATGCAGTCATATCTAATTCAAATGATGCACTCGAACATTAGCAAGTCGCAATCATTTGCAAGGCACACAAAAGCCGATGGCATTTCTCAATCAAAGCTGATGTAATGCTTCTTCTGGCAGTTGACACCGATATCCGACTCCCACCGTAGGAGTCAATGGAATAGACTCCCGGAATCGACTCCATTTTCTCCATTTACTTTGTCAAAATAGGTTCAGCAATGAGAATGCAAGATTGCCGTCATTATTATACGGAGCACCTAAAGGGACATGGTGAAGGAAAAAAATATGAGTATGAAAATATGAATATTTGTCAAAGCTTTTGCGTTCTTTCGCAAAAGTTTGCGTTCCCCAGAGAAACATTGCGTTTTCTTGCCAAAATGAGAAACTTTGTGTTTGCTCGCAAAAAAACTCAAAAGATTTTGCGAGGGAATGCAAAGTTTCTCGGAGGCACGCAAAACGTTTTGCGATCGAACGCTAACTTTCTCAGGGCACACAAAACATTTAGGCAAGAAAACGCAAAGTTTCTAGAAGGAACACAAAGGTTTTGCGAGCTAACGCAAAGTTTCTTGGGGGAGAAACGCAAAATCTTTGACATATTATTTTTTTCTCCCATCTCATATTATTTTTCCACCATCACTTTATAATAATAATAATATTACAATATAATAATATTATTACACACTAAATGTTGGCTTCTTTTTTTATTCCGTCATGAAGCCTAAAACTCCTTTTATTAAGCCACACACTGTTAAGCGTGATTGGCCAAATTAGTCCAGTTTAGTCCAAAAAGCTGCTTGGACAGGAAAGTTCAAGATACTGAAAAAAATGTCTTGCCTAAATACATATAATACACATATTAATGTGTTTATTTTTTAGCAGGTTTTTTTATTTTTTTTATTAGTTTACTGGGTAACACTTCATTTTAATGTGTCCTTGTAACACGTTACATGTACTATTTAATTTACTATAGTAATAACTTTAAATTAGGCATAATTACATGCAACTAGCCCTAAACCAAACCCTAATCCTACAGTAACCCTATAGTAAGTACATGTAGTTCATTAATATTACTAAGTATTTAAATGTATAATTTCACTCTTAACAGGGACACATTAAAAAAAAGAGTAAACGTTTACTGATTATGAACACAAATTAGAATAACCATGGCAAACCAAATTAATATCGATTGTATTAAAAAAGCTTTGGTGAAACCACAAAGCTGGCATTGAGGTATGTATAATTACAATGTAATTGGCTGTTATCTTTTGTAAAGCAAGCTACATGTAGGATAAAAGTATGTGACTGTGGTGTTGTTTCTGCGACAGCTCCAGCTCTCTGATGCACCATTAAGCGATTTCAGACACAGCAACGGAGTCGACAACGAGAGTCGATTCCTGTGCTGGAGTCAACTCCGACATGAGGGTTATTACGAGTCGAGGAATCGACTCTTTTGGAGTCGACTCCCCATCACTAGGAAATGAGCTTTACGGCAGATGGAAATTGTGATCATTTTTTGGGTCTGCTTCTCATGTAAATCAATCGTTTGGCCTCAGAACCCTCCAATATATGTACATCTTGAATAAATTGTGACTGTAGTTGTATTTGCCTGTTATATCCTGTGTTTTATATTATATAATATACAAATGGGTTGGTTTAGGGGTATGGGTTGGGTTATGTGTGCAAAAATGTTTATATAGTGTAATGTAAATACAATTATTCTGGCTGTTTAAACTGAAAATCATACCACAACATATACACTGCCCTGCCTAAAAAAATATTTTTAAAAAAGTCTATGATTGGGTCATTATTGCAGTGATTATTATGGTTCTAACAGTTCTTCTAACCAAAATTGATGGAGTGTGTAGCTGTAGTTTCTTAAACAACCATATATGAAGACACATCATGGCCATACTCCAGTATGACATTGATTTATCAGGCTCAAATTATGAAAGAATGGTTGGGAGGGAGCATGAATAATCATTTTCACACATGAAGTCCAGACCTTAAATTCACTGAAAGTCTTTGGGATGTGCTGGAGGAGGCTTTACAGAGTGTTGGACTCTTGCATTGTCAATACAAGATCTTGACAAAAATGTATGCACCTCTTGATGGACATAACATCACAACATTTATTTCTTTCAAGAGGTGCATCAATTTTTGGTCAAGATCTTGTATTGACAATGCAAGAGTCAAGCACTTGGTAAAGTTTCGACAATTTAAGCCTGATGAATCTTGACATTGTCATCCTGGAATATGGCCATTATGTGTCTTCCAACATGGTTGTTTAAGAAATGGAAAGCTACAAAATCCATCAATAGGGTTAGAAGAACTGTTGCCAAACATATAATGTGCTAGACACATTACAATCACTGCAATAATGATCCAGTCATAGGCTTTTAAGCATTTGAATCCAAAGACCAACTTTTTGGGCCGGGCAGTGTATGTCATAATGGCAAAATAATACTCATTCTATATTTTTATCATGATGACAAAATTCCCATGACCATTGCGTCTGTGTATTAATACCTAATGTTTCTAATTGAAAGCAATGGAGTACCTTGCATGTTGAAAAATGGTGCTAAAGGGGTAGCCTGTATGTTAATGTGACGAGTTGGGATTAAGAATGTGTTGTTATTTTTTTACAGTTTCTTGTTTCCTCCTAAAAACCTAAAAACAATTGTTGACCGAAATTGAAAATTCTTTCATCATTTAAACACACTTATGTTGTCCAAACTCTGATATGACTTTCTTCTGAAGGGAAGATTTTCCGTGCTCTTATTGTGCAGCTTCAGATTACTTTGCAAAAAAGTACACAACTCCTGCTTTTTTGGAAAATATTTGTCATATTGGTCAAGTTCTCTTTCAATATATAGAAAAATAGCGGGCAGAATATTTTTCAAAATCTCTTCTTGTGTTTCGAGGAAGAAAGTCAGATTTTGAATGACATGTGGGTGAGTAAATCATAACAGAATGTTTTTTTTTTCTCCATTGCCATCATCACCTCTCTTTTCCCTCCAAACCACTTACCAAAACAGATGTTTACTATTTTAGATACTATTTAATAAAATACCATTGAAAGTACAATTCAGAAAGGAAAAGGATATCTGTTTTAAAACCTTTTTTTTTATATTTGTTTTTTATTTATTAGATATTTCTACATATCGGTTCAGCATCCAAAAGGATTGCCTATTATTTTTCATGAAAAGGTCATAATTTTGTTGAAATATATAGCATGAATTCTATCATGTGTACCACCATGCCTTACCTTACTTTGCTTTACATCTCTGTGTGCACCAACACATTTCCATTATTCTGTGTTACTGGCACTTTGTTGGTTTGTCTCAGTCTATGTTAAATACTGTGTTAAAATGCCAAAAAGTGTAAAGAATAATTGATGAAAAGCAGTAGGTAAGTTAGCATTTGTTCTCTTATTCTTACTTTATGTTTTATGCAAATGTGATTAATTTAATTGGAAATGTATTGTTTATATATATATATATATATATATATACAGTTGCTGGTCAACGAATTAGAATTATTTTAAATAGTGCAATCATGAAATTCTTTGAATGCATTTTTTGTGCAGAAAGCAAATCAGGTGTTCACCGCACCTGTCCTACTCGTTAGACTAATCACAGAACTCGTTAACTGGAAAAAAATTTGCTCAGCTGAGCTTTCCAAAAGGCCCATTTAGGCCATTTAACTGTGACACTGTTGTTTTATTGAATTAGAATAATGGTGAAAGCGTTTCATTGAATTAGAATAAATGCTCAAATTTTTGTTTTCTGTGAAGAGTGTTCACTGTGCAGTATAAAGTCAGGGTTGAGTAGAATTTCTAAGTTGTAAAATCAATCATGGGTAAGCAGCGCGACCTCTCAACCGGAATAGTGGCTCAAATTCAAGCCCTTCGCCAACAAGGCTTGACCCAAACTAAAATTGCTGAGCAGCTCGGCATCAGCCAGTCTTCCGTCTGCAAAGCTCTCAAGAAAAACTGCAGCAAGCGCACCAACTGTTCCGGCGTCCGAAAAACTTCTGCTCGCGACAACAAGCAGCTGAGAAAGATCGCAGTCAGCAACCGGTTCAAGTCCACTTCCGAGCTCACCGACTTGTGGAACAAGCAGACCGGCGCTGACGTCTCCAGATCAACCACTTACCGTCGTCTGCGCGAACTCGGCTTCAAATCTCGCGTTCCAGCAGTAAAACCGATGCTGAACAAGAAACAAATGGTGAAACGGCTGAAGTGGGCCAAAGAACACGGCGAGTGGACTGCTGAAGACTGGCAGAAAGTGGTCTTCAGTGACGAATCACGCTTCTGCATCTCCTTCGGTGACCAAGGTCCTCGTGTCTGGCGTCGTGGTGGCGAAACCTACAACCACGAGTGCGTGAAAAGATCCGTCAAGTTTCCCCAGAGCGTTATGGTCTGGGGATGCATGTCCGCTCGAGGTGTAGGGAAACTCTGCTTCCTCAAGAAGACTGTCAATGCTGCCGTATATCAAGATGTTCTGGAAACGTTCCTGATTCCGACTGTTGAGGAACAGTTCGGCGAAGAAGACTTCATATTTCAACAGGATCTTGCACCGGCTCATGCGGCAAAGTCGACCAAAGATTGGTTCACTAAAAAACAGCTTGAAGTTTTGGCATGGCCGGCCAACTCGCCTGACCTCAATGTCATTGAAAGCCTTTGGGCCATCGTCAAGCGGAAAATTCGCGACAGAAAGCCTACTACGCTGGACCAACTGAAGCAGAACATCGCCACTGCCTGGGAAGCTGTGAGTGCGGAAACTTGCGACAAGCTGGTCAAATCGATGCCGCGGAGACTTCAGGCAGTCATACAAGCCAAAGGGGCAGCCACAAAATACTGAGAAAGTGATGATTGTAATTATAATAAAAATTATTGCAATTCAATGAAACGCTTTCACCATTATTCTAATTCAATAAAACAACAGTGTCACAGTTAAATGGCCTAAATGGGCCTTTTGGAAAGCTCAGCTGAGCAAATTTTTTTCCAGATAACGAGTTCTGTGATTAGTCTAACGAGTAGGACAGGTGCGGTGAACACCTGATTTGCTTTCTGCACAAAAAATGCATTCAAAGAATTTCATGATTGCACTATTTAAAATAATTCTAATTCGTTGACCAGCACCTGTATATATATATATATATATATATATATATATATATATATATATATAAAGAAAACCATTGAAGATATTTATAAAAACAGACCTTCAGAAATCAATCTGTAATTTTTTCCCCCAATTGATATTGTTTATGATGCATAACAAAGTAATGGAAAAAAAGAAAGAAAACGAAAATAATACTGTTACCATTACTAACCTGTCCATCTGTATTTATGTCTTAGATGGACCCCCATGAAAACATCCTTCTCAGTCCTCTGGAGATCAAGAATGAAATGGGCACATCAGAGTTAAGCCTGGGTTTGGGCGACCCCCGTTCAAGCATGCTGGCCTTCGACAGCTCCACGCTGCAGTATCGGAAAGCCGGCCTGGCCAGGCACAACTTTGGGCACAATGCACTGGAACGCCATGTTGCTCAAAAGAAGAGCCGACTACGACGGCGCACTTCACAGCTTAAAATCAACATCCCTGACTTAACTGATGTAAATTCAATCGACAAATGGTCGAGAATGATCTTCCCCACCGTATTTTCTTTCTTCAATGTCATCTATTGGCTTTATTATGTCAACTAACTGGATTGCGGGGCCGTCCAAGAAGCGCCACTTATTTTTATGTCAGTATATATTTTCTTCCGTTGTCCTGCTTCTGATTTTGCAATACAAGCAGGACTTATGTTGACAGATTAAAATCAGGACTAACTCTCTTTAACCTTGGCTTCACCTTAATTCCTGGCTGACACCGATACTCTAAAGAGGTTAAGAACAAATGGTGCCTATTCCAAAATTCAGTAGTTTTAAGTGTGTTTGAGAGTTTTGTTCAATATTAGGTATATCTGTTTTGTTGCAAAATTATCAAATCGGTTATTGCTGCAAATTAGTATCTTTTTAGCAACAGAAAAATCAAAGACTTAAAGATTAGACATCCCCAGCACTTCACTGTCAGTTCTTTCCTCCTTTAGCAATTGTTAAGAAAGCAGCACTCAATAATTTAATATTTCTATTCCTTTATTTGAAGTTCTCTTTTTTTATGGTCTATTGAGTAAGGAGACTATAGGAATAGTTTTATCATATGGTTGTATTTTCTACTTTACACACAGATGATAGTTTATTTATTCAAGAAAATTTATTATACACTTTTACTTAACGTCATTTATTTGGGTAAAACGTGCCACTCAAATCCTTTACTCTAAAGTTTATTGACACTTTGGTAAGCTTTACATTTCCAATATGCTTATATTATGTTTAATTTTGATGTTCAGCATGCTATGGAAGTTGAAGGTATTACTTCTAACTACCCCAAACAACTCGATTCAGCTGCTAACTCTAATCATTTTTATAGCTCCCATAAATCTTGTGTAATGCTAGTCTATTCATTAGCATTCCCATTCATCTCAATTGCAGTTGTTCTACTGATGCTTGAAAGTATGTGACCTGAATTCTGCCATCATTGTTCATGATGGTGAAAATGCCACATGACTGATTGTTATTCAGCAGGAAATAGCAATTCTTATTAGCTGATGGCATCAGAATAACAAACCTAAACCCAAACCCTTCAGCAGCGATTACTCTGAGCTGTGATGTGAATGGCAGCTGACAAGGAAAACATAACCCTTTTTCCCGTTTGTAAGAGCACTCCAAAAAAACAATGCCAGTGGCAAAAAATGATAAATATTTTATTCATCAGACTATAGTATAAATGCTTTTAAATAGCAAAACGGTGTAGTTACAACATCTAGTGACCGGCCAAACCTTGACACCTTGTGTGTAGTCTCAAACCGTTCTCACTCCAAAGATATCAAGAACTGCAGCATTGTCAGATGCCTTGCCACTATTAAGATGCAAAAGGCACAACTTTGGCAATTGCTATACACTATCTACAGACTAGGATTACTACTGCTTTTAATGAGAAACCATTCCTGTCAATACACGGACACAAATGAAATGGGGTTTTTATTGTCAGGAAATTATATATTGAGGTATAATTTTGTCATTATGACACAAGTATTGACTTTTGATTTTTATTTTAAGCCACAATCATTTTATTTACACTACACTCGGGGCTTGACATTAAATCCCGCCAAATGCGTGTGGATTTCAGCAGTGGTGTGTAATACAGTCACAGTCAGGTCTTAAAGTGACAGCAGCCTAATAAACCTACTGCCAATTTATGAGATAACATTAAAAATATCTATATCGCAGTTTTCCCCCATGGTATTGATGTCAAAATTGTGGCAAGTGAAAATGCTGATTGGCTAGCAACTTTGGAAAACCACTCCCCACAGTGACTGCTGAGCAAAAAAGTGAATGTCAATCCCTGATTTTACAATTTAGACAGTTTGAGCGCCTAACCCGACCCCTACCCCTAAACCTAACTCTAACCATTTCTCAATGTAAAACGACATAAAGGAGGATATAACAGGATACAAATACAGTCACAATTATTTATTCAAAACTTGCAAATATTCCAAGTTGTACTGAAGAAGCGTCATCCATTTAATGAGGAGTGTGACTTTCTTCACAGAGCAAGAAGATTTTCAGTGATTAAAACCTTACATTTCTGTTCCTCACATTAAAATAACATATGGCTTCAGAAGACTTGGAATGCACCACAAGTCATTTTTTAAACTTGTATGCAATAAATTACTGTGACTGTTCTCTCATCTGCCTGTTACGTGTTTTATCTTGTTGAAAAGTGGTTAGGTTTAGGGTATGAGTGGGATCAGGTGCTCAAAAATATATATAAAAGGATAAAAATTATTTCTACTTTTACAGGTGCATCAAAAGCATAATCCATTTTGTTTTACAAAAAAAAAAAAAAACAGTAATGTGGAGACATTTTACCTAAAATGATAATAAGAGACACATAAAGCAAGAAATTGCAAGCATGCAATTTCATATGGTCTTAGTAGTGATTGATCATGCTTCGTTTTTTGTCTCCTTTTGAGTGAGAATAGATTGGTACTAACTTTTGACAATAATCTTGTCCACAAGGTTAATCGATGGCACAGATGTCTCTGTGAATAGTTGTACAGAAACACTAATGAAATTAATGGAAATTGAGACAGACAAGGCTTAAGACTAGTCCCAGACTAAAATGTTGGCATGTTTGCCAACTAAACAACTTAATATCTCTTATATGTCAGTGCCATTGCTTTTGCTCAAGATGCACACCAGTATTGTTTTTATTTGTCTAAGTCACGTTTATAAAAGCTACTTAAATGGCCCAATTGAACCAAGGCCTATTCCTGGATTATCTAAGCCCTATCTGTGAAACCGGGCTATTGTTTGACACATATATCACTAAAATGAAAGTAGGCTATACATTTGGGAAAAACTTTATTTCGATGGTCCACTTTAGACATTCTACTATTAGTAACCAGTCAAGTACATGTCAACTAACTCTCATTGGACTATTAGTAGACTGTTAGTAGACTGTTTAGTAGATATTAAGCAGACAGTCTACTAATACTCTAATGACTTGATAGTTGACATGTTGCTTGTAGTTAGTGGAATGTCTAAAGTGGACCATCAAAATAAAGTTTCACCTATAGTCACACTGGAAGATCTCGTTTACCAGCTGTGAACTGCCTCAAACAAAACATTGAACTATCTTCCAAAGATTCAAGGCTATGAACCTAACAATCTTTGGCAAATCCAGCGTGTTTTTTTTTCTTTCTCCTTATCTTGCATCAATTGTCTATCTTATAATCACTATTTGCACCTCTATGTGGGCATGCCATGTCGAGAGTATTATTCAACTTCTTTCTTTCTGATTGGATGTATGTTTACAGACAATACATGTGCTTTGAACATCTTAAAGCATTATACATATTCATACTGATGTTGTTTTAAAAGCCAGCAGTTAAGGAATCTCTTGGCTTCGTCAATGAAAAATAGTAAGCAAAATGAATTCCTCTGTGTTATGTATTGTAAATATCACTTGTACAGAATTCAGAAGAAGAGAGTAGTTCTGTGTTTACATATGAAATGAAATGAAAATGGTGAATTGTTGATATGGTGGAGGGGCTCATGGTGTTGAACCAATACTGTAATTCCATCATGAAGAGCCAGTCAAAGCCCATCATCATCCACCTGTGAGAAGGGCATATGAATATAGTTTAGCCTTACAATGCTTGAAAAAAATTAAAAGCACAATACTGAACAGATTTATTTAAGGATAATATATATACTCATATTTATATATACATTTTAATTTAATTACATATTTTCTAATTTATTATTTAAATTAATATTTGTTTATTTTTTTTAATGGTACTGTACATCTGTCATATTCAATTCATTTCTAAAATATGTGTAATCATGATGGACCTGCATGCAAGACATTTTCCATCAAGGTGTGAAATTTCAATTTTATCAACAGTCATAGAGATAACAACAATATGTATCATGTTCACCAAGATTTCTTTGTAGTTTGACATTTTATATCTCAATATATCAATAATCTGTTTTCTTGGCTTTTTTAAGATCAAAAGACAACAGGGTTGAAACAACACAGAAGAAGTTAGAAGCTCAAGGAAGTAATAATTAACACTGATTTGATTTTGTTTTCTTTTCTCCCACCCCCTTTGAACACGAGTAATAACTAAATATTGAAAGAAACTAACTAAATCTTATGAAGCACTATTCATAACCAGGGAATTGTGGACTTAGAAGCATGCAGGAAATCAAGCAACCCGTACTTATTACCAATGTTTAATAATGCATCCCTAACTCATATCTTTACTGCATGCAATACTGGTACCATACATTCCAAAAAATATTTTACAATTCATATTGCTAAACTGAACTAAAAAGTAAAATTAAACAAAAGTTCTCGTATCTGTATAAGCATAGCTTCTTCACCCAAGGATCAGACATGTATGAATTCACAATGGACAATAAAAATAGGATATTAACATTGATTGTATATTCATAGTGATGGTAAGAGATTATGTAACAATTAAGTGTAACAATTAAGCTGTCCATTTGTCACAATTACTTCCCCTATTCATGCATATATAAATGGTTTTCTTTGTCCATTCTTTAGAAGTTGTTACAAACTTCAAAGTTTGTTTGACTCAGTCTGCAGAAGATATCTTGGTGTTGTACATTATTAAAGGAAATAATGTAAGGACTTGGGCATTAGGACTTATTTTAATATATTCCAAAAACAATTTCTAGATGTAAATATGAACTATACTAAACATCTAATTGGAGCAAGGTGTTCATGTACATACAAAATTCTTTCTAACAATGTGTATTGTAATATTTCTAAGCTTTCTTGTTTGTACTTTACTGGTTACTGCAAAGGTTACAAAGCAATGTTATGGGAAATACTTGATGACAAATCAATAATGTAAACAATTTGAAACTACTCTCCTTAGTAAACAAATATTTCTTGTTTTCACTTTTTTTTTTTTTTTGCCTAGCAGAAAGTCTATAAGTTAATACCCAGCATTATTTATTGTGCAGTCCCTTCTCTCTCTGTTCCTTTCTAGCATTCTTTTTCGGGTTACATTGACACTCAAACAAAACTACAATGGTTTATTTATTTATTTATTTATCCAATTATTAGATGTCACAATTAGGCCTTTTTAGCTGTTTTAAGAGAACATTGTGTATGATTGTGTTGGGGGGAGGGGGGGTGTGAGACACAGAATCACACACTATGCATGTGTGTGAGCACTAGTTTCTGAGAAAATGCACAAATGTCAAACACTTGGTTACTGCTTTGCTTTTTGTTTGTGCCTCTCATTATTTTACTTTACTTTTTTAATTAATATTTTTTATATATTTGTACTCTAACAAAATACTCCAAATACTCCAACAAAACTCATTTGAGAATGATAAAGACGGCAAACTGACTATGTTTTTTGCACATGTTCACAGATTAAGCCTTAGCTTCCATTCACAGAGATGTAACAATATCTCACAACATCAGAAACCAACAAGCCCTCTTTGACGCCAACCAGAGGGTCATCAGATGCATATGGACTGACAGAAAAACAAAACTTCTGTTATAATCTTCGAAAATCTATGAACTCTCAATAAATACTGTATAAAACTCTAAAAGTGTTTATGATGATGTTATTTTCTTGTGTAAATTTCCTTCTCTGAACTTCATGTCCTCAACACTACCTCACACATTCACTCAACCACATTCAGTGTCATTATTAGTGGTCTGAATCTGTTTATATTATAAAAAATATCTGTTACATATAGGCAACCTTATTTGTGTGCTTACTATCTGAGCCTGTTATAATGTCATACACTCTAATTCTCACTTTTAAAATTTAAAATTAAAAATATCATTATACTGACAAACTGTCACGAGTAGCTCCACAAAGGATGACGACAAGTATGATTGAGGTAGTTAATAAAACAAAACGAATAATAAATAATAAACGAATAATAAAAACAGCAATGTAAATGTCCTGCGGTTCTCGATCCCGTCCAATTTCATACCACAGTAACATTAATAAAACTTTAATACATTAGCTCACACACGAACACGATTTCAGCCCGATTCCCATCGGATTGCTTTCCATCGGCTGCGGAGGTGAAGACAACAACTCCCATGATTCCATGCTCATTTATGGCATCATCAAGCTACGTCTTTGTAATTGTTTTGAATAAGCGACCTCTAGTGGCAAAACTTACAAACTGCGCCTTTAATAGACTCATTTAAATTATGTAAAAACAATTAAAACAACAATCAAAACAGATTGTATTTTAATACTTTTAATACTATGTCTGTACAGAAAATAACACATTTCTGTAAATGACATTTACAAACTTAAAGGTACACTATATAACGTTAATTAACAAAAATTAAATGGGTCAGATTCTTATTCCAAAACATGTTTTTGTCTTACACTGATTTACTATGGTAAGTCTGTTATAAGTGTTGCATTTTAGACCTAATGGGTGGATTTTAATTTGAAATCGCATTCATACGTCACTCATAATAATGTGAGAATAGGCATTGACTTGGCTTTTCAGAGATGGCAAGAAGAACTGTGGGGTTTGAAATGTAAAAGTGAACCAGAGATGGTGTTTTATACTCAACAGGAGAGTAAGGTATTTTATTGAACAGATAAATTGCAATATGTATTTCTCCAACAGAGTTCATTGTAAAGCATTATTGTCATAGATCGCTCCTCTGTGGCTCTCTCCGCTCGTCAAAGGACACTGTCACCTTAGTACTGAACTTCAATTCCCATCAGCCCCGTACCTAGGTCTAATCACCGGCACAGGTGTACCCACTTGCGAAGTCTTGTTCTGCCCCGGCTAACATTTCCAAGCGTTATATCTACTTTGATTGCATCCCTGTTTACTGACTCTTGCCTGTTCGCTGTTTTACGTCTCTTGTCTGCTGCCCGCCTCGACCCTAGCCTGGTATTGTTTATGATTCTGGATTTACTACTATACCCCTGTCTGCTGATCTCTGTATTTCGCCTGTCTGACTACTCTTCATTAAAAACTGCAAATGGATTCGAACGTCTCTGACTCTGCATCACAGAAGACTTCGCCAGAACAGGATCCAGCAGCCATGTATCGCCTTACCTCTGAAGTGTCATCCCAAGCCTCAGTACTGACTGTTCACCAGCAACAGCTCGTGAAATTGACATCGATGACTGAAGAGCTAGTAAGATCCATGCGGGCGCTGACTACACAGAACATCGCATCAGCTCCTGCCGCCGTCTCTTCCGATCCGCCCATTCAGAGTGTGAGTACCAACTCCGTTAATCCTCGTCTGTCACTCCCTGATAAATATGATGGCTCAGCTGCAAAGTGTAAAGGATTCCTTCTGCAATGCTCGATATTTATCAATCAACAACCCAACTTCTATTCTACCGACGACAGCCGAGTGTCCTTCATTTGTTCACTTTTGACCGGGAGAGCTCTGGAGTGGGCAACGGCGCTCTGGGAAGGAGGAAGCTTGACATTTCCCTCATATGCCAGTTTTTCCGTCAGTTCAGAGAGGTGTTCGAGCATCCAGCCGGTGGAAAGGACCCTGGCGAGCTTTTACTTTCTCTACGCCAGGGAGGATCTTCGGCCGCGGATTACACTCTTTCCTTCTGCACTCTTGCCGCACAAACGGGCTGGGAGGAGGATCCTTTGAAACTACTCTATCGCAAGGGACTCAATTCGGATCTTCAAGGAGAGCTGGCGTGTCGAGATGAGGGGAAAACGCTCAGTCAGTTAATGGACCTGACCATTCGCCTTGACAATCTGATGCGCGCGCGGCGCGTGCCTCAGATGCATCGAGCCGTCGTGTCGGCCTTTGCAAGTCCGGAACCCGAACCCATGCAGATCGGTTACACTCGGCTCAGTCCCGAAGAGAGAGAGAGAAGATATCGTAATCGTCTATGCTTATACTGCGGACAATCCGGCCACATGAGGGCAGCATGTCCTAATAGACCCAAATCCCAAGACTCCGCTAAGGTGAGTTCCAGTCCTTGCTCCTCCCAATCCTTTGAACTGTTCGTCACCTTATGCTTTGGAAATAAGATAGTAGACACCAGTGCTTTAATTGATTCTGGAGCTGCAGGAAACTTCATTGATCTGTCATTTGCTAAAGATCATCATCTCTCTCTCATTCCATGTACATCCCGGGTGTCAGTGGCAGCACTAGACGGACGCCCTTTGGGCACCGGCCAGGTTCACTACATCACTCAAGAGGTTACACTAAGCACCAGCACCCTGCACACGGAGATCATTCAACTGTACACCATTGAATCTCCACGACACCCCATCATTCTAGGTCTGCCCTGGCTGGAGAAACATAACCCCACTATTTCATGGACTGATAAACAGATAATCCACTGGTCCAATACCTGTCAGAAGGAATGCCTGCACCCTCTCACGAGGCTCACTCCGATTTCAACCCACTCCGAGAATCCAGATCTTAAGGAGATTCCTGTAGAATACCACGATCTCACTCTTGCCTTCAGCGAAAGTAAAGCTGCTCAGCTTCCTCCTCACAGAACCAGTGACTGTGCGATAGATATTACTCCAGGAGCTATTCCCACACGGGGAAGAATTTTTCCCCTCTCTCAACCTGAATCCGAAGCAATGAAGGTCTACATCGAGGAACAACTTTCTAAGGGATTTATTAGACCATCCACTTCCCCCGCTTCAGCCGGTTTCTTCTTCGTAAAGAAGAAGGATGGAGGTTTGCGTCCATGTATTGATTATCGTAGCCTCAACGATATTACAGTGAAATTTCGCTACCCACTGCCATTGGTTCCTGCCACCCTAGAACAGCTCCGCACAGCAAAGTACTTCACAAAGTTGGATTTACGCAATGCCTACAATCTAATCCGGATCAGGGAGGGTGACGAGTGGAAGACAGGGTTCTCAACCACGACCGGGCACTATGAATATCTCGTTATGCCGTTCGGGCTCGCTAACAGTCCCTCGGTTTTCCAGGCGTTTGTCAACGAGATCTTCCGAGATATGCTCAACCAGAGACTCATTATCTACATCGATGACATTCTGATCTATTCCGAGACTCTCGAAACTCACGTGCAAGATGTCAGAGCAGTTCTCCAACGGCTCATAGACCATCAGCTATACGCCAAGATCCAGAAGTGCGAGTTTCATCAAACACAGACAGCCTTCTTGGGTTACGTCATCAGCGCTGAGGGGGTAACCATGGACAACGGCAAGGTACAAGCAGTAGTTAACTGGCCACAGCCCACCAATGTAAAGGAATTACAGCGTTTCCTGGGTTTCGCCAATTTCTATAGACGGTTCATTAGAAACTTCAGCACCACAGCAGCACCACTCACAGCTCTTCTTCGGGGAGGAGAACAACGATTGAAGTGGTCATCCGAGAGTAGTACTGCATTCAAACAGCTCAAGGAGAAGTTCACCACAGCACCCATTTTGCACCATCCAGATCCTGAACGAGAGTTCATTGTGGAGGTAGATGCTTCCAATACAGGAGTCGGGGCAATCTTGTCACAACGGCATGGAAGCCCAGCTAAACTGTTTCCATGTGCCTATCACTCCCGCAAACTTACCCCAGCCGAACAGTATTACGATGTGGGTGACAGGGAACTTCTGGCGAACCCCAGACAAGCCAGGTGGTCCCTCTTCTTTTCCCGTTTCAATTTTAAGATTACATATCGTCCAGGATCCAAGAATGGCAAAGCCGACGCCCTATCTCGTCAGTTTGACGGTTCCTCTAACTCACCCAGGTCTGAGCCCATACTGCCCTCAACACTTATTCTCGCCCCAGTACAGTGGGATATCATGACCGAAATCTCTGCAGCCCAGAGGGAGGAACAATCACCGCCCGAATGCCCTCCAGATCGCACCTATGTGCCACGAGACCTTCAAATACGAGTATTACAATGGGTGCATAATAATCCTAGTGCTGGACATCCCGGGATCACTGCCACAACCCATCTCGTTACCAACCGTTTCTGGTGGCCCACGCTCCAAGCCGACGTTATCACCTTCGTGCATCAGTGCACCACTTGCAACATTGTCAAGTCACAGATCTACCGCCCTCCCAGAACTACACAACCATTCTTACAGTGGTAGATCACTTTTAAAAGGCATGCAGATTCATTCCCCTAGCCAAACTACCCACAGCTTTGCAGACGGCAGAGGCGTTGATACAGCAGGTCTTTCGACTATATGGATTGCCGGAGGACATAGTCTCAGATAGAGGACCTCAATTTACCTCCCGGGTTTGGCAGGCGTTATGGGGTCAGCTTAATATCAATGTCAGCTTAACTTCCGGATATCACCCACAGGCTAACGGACAAGTAGAGAGGCTCAATCAGGAACTTACCCGCTTCCTGCGCACCTACTGTCATCAGAACCAACAGGACTGGAGCCGTTTCCTCATGTGGGCCGAATACGCACAGAATTCTCTGCTCAAACCCTCGACAGGTCTCACCCCTTTCCAATGTGTACTGGGATACCAACCCCCTCTATTTCCCAGGTCCGGGGAGCCCACCGATCTCCCGGCCGTTAATGCATGGCTACAGAGAAGTGAGGAGACCTGGAACAATGCTCACGTACACCTTCAACGAGCAGTTCGTCGAGTCAGAGAACAGGCTGTTCGTCACCGGAGAAGGGGACCTGAGTATACTCCTGGACAATGGGTGTGGCTATCATCCCGGGACCTTCGTCTTCGACTGCCCAGCAAGAAACTAAATCCTAGGTACGTGGGTCCCTTTAAGATTCTTAGACAAATAACACCAGTGTCATACCGTCTAGTTCTGCCATCTACTTATCGCATTTCTCCTACCTTTCATGTTTCCTTACTTAAACCGGCCGGTCGTCCGAGAGGAGAGAGGGACCAGGAAGAGGTCGCGGTCGAGAGCACCCCTCCCATCATCATCGACGGCGAGGAGGCCTACCGAGTTAGAGAGATTCTCGACTCAAGGCGCCGAGGCAGGGAGTTGCAGTATTTGATCGACTGGGAGGGGTACGGTCCAGAAGAAAGATCCTGGGTGAGGTCACAAGACATACTGGATCCCGCTCTTACCGTTGAGTTTCATCAGAACCACCCTGAGACACCTGCCCCTCGACCCCGTGGAAGACCTCGGCGCCGTGCTGGTCCTCGCTTCAGGAGCCGCTCGCAGGGAGGGGGCTCTGTCATAGATCGCTCCTCTGTGGCTCTCTCCGCTCGCCAAAGGACACTGTCACCTGAGTACTGAACTTCAATTCCCATCAGCCCCGTACCTAGGTCTAATCACCGGCACAGGTGTACCCACTTTCCTCCTCCATATAAACTGTCTCTGAACTGCTACACATTGCGAAGTCTTGTTCTGCCCCGGCTAACATTTCCAAGCGTTATATCTACTTTGATTGCATCCCTGTTTACTGACTCTTGCCTGTTCGCTGTTTTACGTCTCTTGTCTGCTGCCCGCCTCGACCCTAGCCTGGTATTGTTTATGATTCTGGATTTACTACTATACCCCTGTCTGCTGATCTCTGTATTTCGCCTGTCTGACTACTCTTCATTAAATACTGCAAATGGATTCGAACGTCTCTGACTCTGCATCACAATTATCTATTGTAAAGGCCATGAGAAGCAGAAGTCTTGTAGCCTGGGAAAACCCAGACAAACTCCCGGCAAATTTAGATTTGCTCTGCAAGTTAGTCTGGCGAAGAGCCCATTCAAGTTCATTTCCAATCTTTCCAAATCGACGCACCAGTCACAAACGTTGAGGAGGGCTTTACAAGATTACGATCGATCTGATTGGTTTTAAGGTCTATCCAATTGCTTACAGAGGCATTTGAGCGACGTCCGTTGGTGACGCCCCTTTGGAAATTATCTGTGAATGAACCTTCCCCAGACCCTAACTCAGTTACGACTGAGAAGGGTCTGGTTTTAACCAGGCTAGAAGACTTGTTCTTTAAGGTGAAAATGCTTTAGGGATGTATGGTGTATACCAGTGTTTCTCAACCTCTCAAGGACATGTTTTTGTTTTAACCCTGAAATGGCACACCTGATTCAATTAATTAAAGGCTCAAAGGCTTAATGTGTAGCTGACTAATTGAATCAGGTGTGCCATTTCAGGGTTAAAACAAAAACATGTCCTGTCAGGGGGTCCCTGCAGGAGAGGTTGAGAAACACTGGTGTATACGTAGCTAGCTAGCATTTGTTTTAGGCTCATGTAGTATTGCTTATGTGTTAAACTGTTCACTTGATCACTGCCGTAGACCTATAGGGAGACGGATTTGTTAAGCTTCCACCAGGTTTAGTTATGATCATAAAGCCTTCCTTGGGTGCCCTATTCCTAGTTGGGACAGAATAGGAATAAAGATAAAAGATTATCAATGTGCTTCACATACGTTATCCAGATGTACTTATTCCAGGCGCTTAGATGCAAAAAAAATTCTCAGCCACGTTGCATTGAGCTACAACACGTGACCATGACATCTAACATCTAAACTTAACATATAACGAATGTTCAAAACGCTGCTTTAAATATCTTCACAAACTAAAATACGTAAATTACATTTGTATGGTTTCTAAATAAAATATATGGATTGTACTGAAAGTCAGACTGCTTATGTCACCGTGTGAATAAGAAGGAACTGGAAAGATGGGATGTGGGTTTCCCCCGGGGAGGCACTTCCGGTGCGACACCAGGCCGGTTCCGGTTTGATGTCATGGCCGACGGCGGCTGGTTCGGAGGAAACGAGCGGCAGCTGCAGCGGGTTAGAAGCTGATCTGGGCATTAATTGAAGCACGTATCTTCTACAGGAGATATAAAAAGTGGTTGTGTGGAAGACAGGGATAGGAGAGCGAGCGCGGACAGAGAAGAAAACGGGAGAAGAAATCGGGCTTTGGAGCGGGTGGAGATTCATGAGGAAAACTGGGCAGACGGAGAGAGCGATCTTGTGATCATAGATGTCACGATCTTGGGAGAAGATAAGTACATAAATTCCGTTACTTGAGTGATGATTTCGTCTGGGCTCCATGAGAATAATTCGGCATAACATGGTGTGTTTACCCGCCGATGTGATCCTTTGTGTGTGTCGTTGAGGCTGGTAAACGAGGATTAGACTCTCTTCAGCGTTTGCGTCGCCTGGCATTTCCCTCTCAAAGATCAGAGCTGTGGATTGGAGGACCCTGGCTAGACGGAGTGGAGGCTTCAGTTCACTGTGAGGTAGTGTGGTAGTGCAGTGTTTGAAGATTAAAGTGGCACGTGTGAAGGAATGAAGATTTGATGCTTGCACGAGGGTGGGGAAGATTAGTTATTACCTTCGCTTTTAAATCTCTGCCGGGGGACTGTCCGGCCTGCGGAATGCCAGAAAATAGTAAACTTAGTTGTGTGTGAAGCTCTGTGCAGGTGACTGATTCATCATTAACGAAATCCAGCTATTTGCTGTTCTGAGTCTCTCATTCAAGTCGCTGCATTCTGTCCCACCATTGCTGTTGTGGATAACGGAGGAAATCCAGCTTTCTGCTGTTCTGAGTTTCACATGTGAAGCCTGCCGTATTCTGATTCATCATTGACGAAATCCAGTTATCTGCTGTTCTGAGTCTGCTGTCTCACCATTGCTCTTGTGGAGGACGGAGAAAATCCAGGTAGCTGTTGTTCTGAGTGTTTCACATTTGAAGCCTGCTCTATCCTGATTCATCATTGATGTCCTGGAGAACGGAGGAAATTCAGTTATCTGCTGTTCTGAGTCTCTCATTCAAGCCGTTGCATTCTGTCTCACCATTGCTGTTGTGGAAGACGGAAGAAATCCAGCTATCTGCTGTTCTGAGTTTCACATGTGAAGCCTGCTGCATTATGATTCATCATTAACGAAATCCAGCTATCTGCTGTTCTGAGTCTCTCATCCAAGCCGCTGCATTCTGTCCCACCATTGCTGTTGTGGATAACGGAGGAAATCCAGCTATCTGCTGTTCTGAGTTTCACATGTGAAGCCTGCTGTATTCTGATTCATCATTGACGAAATCCAGTTATCTGCTGTTCTGAGTCCGCTGTCTCACCATTGCTGTTGTGGAGGACGGAGAAAATCCAGTGAGCTGTTGTTCTGAGTGTTTCACATTTGAAGCCTGCTCTATCCTGATTCATCATTGATGTCCTGGAGAACGGAGGAAATTCAGTTATCTGCTGTTCTGAGTCTCTCATTCAAGCCGCTGCATTCTGTCCCACCATTGCTGTTGTGGATAACGGAGGAAATCCAGCTATCTGCTGTTCTGAGTTTCACATGTGAAGCCTGCCCTATTCTGATTCATCATTGACGAAATCCAGTTATCTGGTGTCCTGAGTCTGCTGTCTCACCATAGCTGTTGTGGAGGACAGAGAAAATCCAGGTAGCTGTTGTTCTGAGTGTTTCACATTTGAAGCCTGCTCTATCCTGATTCATCATTGATGTCCTGGAGAACGGAGGAAATTCAGTTATCTGCTGTTCTGAGTCTCTCAATCAAGCCGCTGCATTCTGTCTCACCATTTCTGTTGTGGAAGACGGAAGAAATCCAGGTAGCTGTCCTGAGTGTTTTACATCTGAAGCCTGCTGCATTATGATTCATCATTAACGAAATCCAACTATCTGCTGTTCTGAGTCTCTCATCCAAGCCGCTGCATTCTGTCCCACCATTGCTGTTGTGGATAACGGAGGAAATCCAGCTATCTGCCTTTCTGAGTTTCACATGTGAAGCCTGCTGTATTCTGATTCATCATTGACGAAATCCAGTTATCTGCTGTTCTGAGTCCGCTGTCTCACCATTGCTGTTGTGGAGGATGGAGAAAATCCAGGTAGCTGTTGTTCTGAGTGTTTCACATTTGAAGCCTGCTCTATCCTGATTCATCATTGATGTCCTGGAGAACGGAGGAAATTCAGTTATCTGCTGTTCTGAGTCTCTCATTTGAAGCTCGCTGCATTCTGATTCATCACTGACGTTGCCCTGGAGAACGGAAGAAATCCAGTCATCTGCTGTTCTGAGTCTCTCGCTTGAAGCTTGCTGTTTTCTGCTTCGTCATTGATGTTGTCCTGGAGAACGGAGGCAATCCAGTTATCCGCTGTTCTGAGTGTTTCCCATCTGAAGCCCGCTGCATTCTGATTCATCATTGATGTTGCCCTGGAGAACGGAGGAAATCCAGTTATCTGCTGTCCTGAGTCTCTCACTTGAAGCTCGCTGTATTCTGCTTCATCACTGACGTTGTCCTGGAGAACGGAGGTTATCCGCTGTTCTGAGTCTCTCAGTCGAAGCCGCTGCATTCTGATTCATCGTTGATGTTGCCCTGGAGAACGGAAGAAATCCAGTTATCTGCTGTTCTGCATCTCTCACTTGAAGCTTGCTGTATTCTGCTTCGTCATTGATGTCCTGGAGAACGGTGGCAATCCAGTTATCCGCTGTTCTGAGTGTTTCCCATCTGAAGCCCACTGGATTCTGATTCATCATTGATGTTGCCCTGGAGAACGGAGGAAATCCAGTTATCTGCTGTTCTGAGTCTCTCACTTGAAGCTTACTGTATTCTGCTTCATCACTGACGTTGTCCTGGAGAACGGAGGTAATCCGGTTATCCGCTGTTCTGAGTCTCTCAGTCGGAGCCGCTGCATTCTGATTCATCATTGTTGTACTAGGAGAACTGAGAAAACCAGTCCTGAAGGGTCCTGTGTCTATCTGAGACTGTTTTAAAGTATTTTATATTCAATAAAGCAAATCTGTTCTTATACTTTGCTGTCCTGCCTCGTAGTGTCCCTTTTGGTGTAGCTCCCCAGAGTGGTATTTGGAGAGGGTGGTGTGTGGGAGGGTCCCGCACCCCCCGGCCCGTGACACTTATTTGGCTCAAAATAAGGATTTATTGAGTCCACATGTCATGCAAACAAGAAGCTCTGCTTCTAACCACAGGTCAAGAGCTGTTGTTCTTTACAACTTTGCAATGGTGTTTGTGAATGTTCGTTAGAACTATGTTTTCGAGAAACACTGTTTCTCGTTGAACTATGCGGATAATGACAGAATTGACTCATTAACTGATCCAAGTCATCGTGTTCAGTCAAGTCAGACTCAAAATGAACCTTCAGACCAAAAAATAATAATGCTAATAATAATAACTTAAAATAAAATGAAAAATGTAGTTTTGTTTAGTGTGTATAAAAATGTAACCAATTATAATCTGTTTATAACATGTTTTGCTTTACTTTTTCTCTTTTTTGTATTTCCAAATATGTTTGCACAGCATTGGTTATCCACTTGGTCCAATGTAAAATTTGTGTCCTGAAGCAAGACCAGCTGAGAGCCACTGCCTCAAAGAATGCAAAAAGGACTTTAAAATGTAATTGATGGTACACAAAATGCTGTTTTAAAAGGTATGCTTTTCCTTCTATTCTTTTTTTTTACCTTCTTTTTTGACTTTCCGTGCATGATCACACAAATACGCAGAACATGTGCTTGCATGAACATTTATCTGCCCTGCTTTGTTCAAATATTTCGATTCACCTGGTGTGGAAAGACAAATTTGCAGTGCAGTGAAAATAAAGAGCCATGTATAATTCAACACCTGTGGCAGACCAGCAGAGGAGCAGTGCCATCGAATGCCATACACAAGCTAGTTTTAGATGCTCAAATATGCATACACATAGAAATAGAGATATGCAAGGGCACGGGAAGTCCATTTGATTTGGTTTGCTTTCTAATTACTTTTTAAAGCTTTTCACTTTTTATTCTCCCAAAAGACAAAACAATAAACAACAAAGTTCTTTTTATGCTCTGTTCTCATGACAAAAAGTTGAGTAACTGAATTGGTAAAACCTTTATACTTTACAAAAGTACAAACACCCTCAAAATCTAGTGTACGGCCTTGATGTCTACTACCTTGATAGCTACTTTCTCAAGCATTCTTGCTGAATTTGTCCCTCCTAAGTGACCAATTTGTAACACTCCTCATAGGTAGTGACACTGCATAAAAAAAAATAAAAAAAAACGTTTCTAACACAAAATGCACAGGAGACTCAACAAACATTTGTTTTCAATATAATTTGATGTTGACAAAACGTATTAATCTAAACTACCCTTAATTTTGAGGCCATTTTTACCCACACACACTTATTTTATTCTCAGTACAAACAAACATATGTAACATGCATACATGTGTAGAAATGGAAAGTGAACCTTGAGAGCCTTTTGTTCGCAATGAGTTTGTGTGGTTCATGCACATTGTGAGGCAATCTGAGAGCGCTAAAAACAGTGTGTCATTAAATTGGATCCATTTGTGGTTTAATAATCATAGTGTCACAGTTGTGTTCTGTTTAGGTTGGTTTCATTGGACTTGTCTGCCTATCTTTGTCACGTGTCATCATCATTATCAGTTCATCTGTATCACCTGTGTTTAGTTAACCATCATCATTATCATCATCATCATCATCATCATCATCTGTTTCACCTGTGTTCTGTCAATCAAAGCCCTTTGACCTCTCTGACACCACCAGACTGAACTAGAAGGAGACCGTCCTCCGGTGTCTGGAGAGTAAGTCCTAAAGGTAGGATTTGAAAAAAAAAAAAAAAAAAAAAATATATATATATATATATATATATATATATATATATATATATATATATATATATATGCAGTTCAGATTTATAGTATCACACTATAGTACTGTGAACAACATTTACATTTTCTCCCTGGCAAAGGTCAGAAAAATCATAACTCACATTGTTTTAAGTGAATCTGAAATGTGCTTATTTTTCTTTTTTTAAATTACACCACAGATACATAATGTGACATCAACAGACCAGGTGAATCTCTGCTGGTTTACATATTTCTGACATTTAACCACATTAAAAAGTCTGTGTAAAAACAACTTATGATGTATGTTATTTTTATTGTTGCCTCTTCTTTGAAGTCTACATTCTTAGTTGTTCTATATGGAGAAAAAAATATAATTTTATTATTTCAGAGAAAAAAAGTTCAGTTCAGGATGAAACCATCTCTGCACCATGGTCTTTATTTGGTGACTTCTGTACTATAGTCCAGGTGAAATGTGCAAAAGTTGAGGTGGTATGTTCACTTTTTCATAAAAGCATGACACTTGGTACTCTTGTACAGTTTGGGGCCCTAAATATTTTCAGAAATTGTTGCTGTCTTCTGCGAAGGGGTCCTCAAAAGAGCACCTCAAAAGAGCAGTGAACCAATGAGGACACTGTTGGGGACATGCACTTGAGGATTGAGGAGGCAACAAATATGCCATCTCCAACAGACTGGTGTTGGATAGACCCAAGTGATTAGAGACCATTGTGGTCAACTCTTCCACAGGCAAGCCAATCCATCCTTGAACTCTTAAGTTGTGGCTGCAAGAAAGGCTGCCGGAGGCATTGCAAATGCCAAAAAAAAGTCCTTAAAGTGCACAGCTCTGTGTCAATGTGGAGGAGACTGTGAAGGAGACATTGAAGAATAGGTTCAACAACAACAACAACAAAACAATCAAAATAACGTGTTTCTGAAATAGATTTTTTTTAGGTAAATCTCTGTGTTTGACATTCTTTTTAAGCTATGTTGCAACCAGTGTTAATTTTGACAAGAAATTTTAATTTAGTTTTAGTCTTAGTCTTTTGACTATAATTCTTTTTAGTTTTAGTCAAGTTTTAGTCATCTGATTTGTTTTAATTTTAGTCTTATTTTAGTCGACTAAAATTGCTTGGTATTTTAGTCGACTAAAATAAGACTAAAATCAATAACAGATTTACTACTAGACAATTTTTTACCGCTGGTATAGGAAACGTCTACGGTTACATATGTAACCCTCGTTCCCTGAGTAGGGAACGGAGACGTTACATCGGATGACGACGAATGGGGTTTCACTTAGAAAGCCTATCAACTTCGAGTATTACAAAACGAGCCAATGGCAAAGAAATGCCATGGGTCTGCAGAATTTGCATGACGTAACTCCGCCCCACCTCGTAGGTATAAAAGGAGGAAGTCTGCAACAGCAGTTTATGTTTCTTCGCTGGGCAGCCAAGACTGAGCTCAGGCGATCCCCGCGGTACAGCGGAAAGTGGCAGGCAGACGTAACGCCTCCGTTCCCTACGCAGGCAAGAGACACTGGCGCCGACGTCAGGAGTGCTGGAGGAGCTCAGGGCTTTCGAGGGAGCTCACCTGAGGAGAATATCGCACGTATCCAGTCCGTGGAGTGGAATGGCGAGCAAGCGAAGACACCTGAGTGGGTCCGGTACTAGCTAGTTGAAGCGAGTACATGAGAGGACACTGGCTCCACTCGGAGATTATAGAATCTGGCGAATGTGTTAGGTGTCGCCCAGCCTGCAGCTCTGCAGATGTCTGTTAGCGAGGCGCCATGCGCTAGAGCCCAAGAGGATGCCACACTCCGGGTGGAGTGGGCCGTCACACCAAGGGGGCACGGTCGACCTTGCTGCTGGTATGCCAAAGCAATGGCGTCCACTATCCAGTGAGACAACCTTGCTTGGAGAGAGCCTTTCCCTTCAGCTTCCCACCGTAACAGACAAAGAGCTGGTCTGAGGTCCTGAAACACTGCGTCCTGTCTACATAGGCGCGAGAGCGCGTACTGGACAGAGCAGTGCCAAGGCTGGGTCTGCCTCCTCCGGGGGCAGCGCTTGCAGGTTCACCACCTGGTCCCGAAAGGGAGTGGTAGGAACCTCGGGCACATATCCAGGCCGGGGTCTCAGGATCACGTGAGAGAAAGCCGGTCCGAATTCCAGGCACGCTTCGTCGACGGAGAATGCGTGCAGGTCCCCTACCCTCTTGATGGAGGCCAGTGCAACCAGGAGCGCTGTCTTCATTGACAGGGACTTAAGCTCGACTGATTGCAGGGGCTCAAAGGGAGCACTCTTCAGGGCAGTTAGAACCACTGAGAGGTCCCAAGAGGGAACGAGAGGAGGGCGAGGAGGATTTAGTCTCCTCGCTCCTCTCAGGAAACTGATGACCAGGTCGTGCTTCCCTACCGACTTACCTTCGACCAGGTCATGGTGTGCGACAATGGCGGCAACATAGACCTAAGGGTGGAGGGAGACAGCCTTCGCTCCAACCCTTGCTGAAGGAAGGAAAGCACAACGCTGATCGAGCATTTCCGGGGGTCTTCTCGGTGAGAAGAGCACCAGTCGACGAAGAGGTTCCACTTCAACGCATAGACGTGTCTCGTGGACGACGCTCTAGCGGAAGTGATGGTAGCCGCCACCGCTGGTGGAAGGGTACTCAAACCTACCTCGAGCCGTCCAGGAGCCACACGTGGAGGCTCCAGAGATCGGGGCGAGGGTGCCACAGGGTGCCCCGTCCCTGAGAAAGAAGGTCCTTCCTCAGAGGAATGGGCCAGGGAGGTGCTGTCGCAAGGAGTACAAGTTCGGGGAACCAGGTCCGGTTGGGCCAATACGGCGCGACCAGAATGACCTGCTCCTCGTCCTCCCTGACCCTGCGCAAGGTCTGCGCAAGAAGGCTCACTAGGGGAAACGCATATTTGCGGCCCGGCGGTCAGCTGTGCGCCAGTGCATCCGTGCCGAGCGTGCCCTCGGTCAGGGAAAAATACAGGGCGCAGTGGGTCGAGTCGTGAGAGGCAAACAGATCTATCTGTGCTTCCCCGAACTGGTCCCAAATCAGCTGAACCGACTGGGGATGGAGTCGCCATTCTCCAGGGAGGGGCTGAAGCCGTGAGAGCTCGTCGGCTGCACAGTTCAGCGCTCCGGGAATGAAAGTGGCTCGAAGCGACCTCAGATGCTTCTGACTCCATAGGAGGAGGTGGCGGGCGAGTTGTGACATACGGCGGGAGCGTAGACCACCTTGATGGTTGATGTACGCAACAGTCGCGGTATTGTCTGAACGGACTAGTACGTGTTGACCCTGGAGCAACGCCCGGAAGCGGTGCAGGGCGAGGCGTACTGCCAACAACTCGAGGCAATTGACATGCCAAAGCCGCTGGGGTCCTGTCCAGGAGCCCGCAGCAGCATGTCCATTGCACATGGCGCCCCACCCCGTGGTGGAGGCATCTGTCGTTACAACAACATGCCGGGAAGCTCGTTCCAGGGGGACACCCTTCCTGAGAAAACTGAGGTTCGACCACGGGGTGAAGAACTGACGGCAGGTCGGAGTAACTGGTACTCGGAGCGTGCCTTGTTGCCATGCCCACCTCGGGACTCGGTCGCGAAGCCAAATCTGAAGCGGTCTCATATGAAGCAATCCGAGCGGCGTGACCGCGGCTGCAGATGCCATATGCCCCAGGAGCCTCTGAAAGAGTTTCAGTGGAACCGCACTGTTGCCCTCGAATTGTCTCAGGCAAGTCAGCAGTGACTGCGCGCGCTCGCTCGTAAGCTGCGCGTACATGGCGATGTCGATGTCCATACCGAGAAAAGAGATCCTCTGCACGGGGCAAAGTTTGCTCTTCTCCCAGTTGACCTGAAGGCCCAGACGAGCTAGGTGCCGGAGCACTAGGTCCCTGTGTTCGCAAACCTGATCTCGAGAGTGAGCTAGGATCAGCCAGTCGTCGATATCACTCAGGATGCGAACCCCGTGCTCCCGAAGGGGAACAAGGGCAGCCTCGACGACTTTCGTGAAGATGCGAGGAGACAGGGCCATCCCGAAAGGGAGGACCGCGTACTGGTATGCCTGCCCCTCGAAAGCAAACCGAAGGAACGGTCTGTGTCGAGGAAGAATGGAGTCATGGAAGTAGACGTCCTTCAGGTCGATCGCTGCAAACCAATCCTGGGGCCGAATGCATTCGAAAACGAGTTTGGCGGTGAGCATCTTGAACGGCAGCCTATGAAGGGGGCGGTTCAGCACGCGCAAGTCCAGGATAGGCCGTAACCCACCGGTTTTCTTGGGGACAATGAAGTAGGGGCTGTAGAAGCCGGACCTCATCTCGGTTGGAGGGACAGTCTCGATTGCACCCTTCGCCAGAAGGGTGGCAATCTCTGCTCTCATGATGGGGGCATAGCCACCGACCAAAGTGGAGCGGACTCCCATGAAGCGGGGAGGAGACCGTGCGAACTGAATCGCATAGCCGAGCCTGATGGTCCGCGCGATCCAGCGGGACAGACGGGGAGCTCTAACCAGGCTCCCAAGAACTGAACCAGCGGGATCATGCGAACGACAGGCGTCCCCCCGGAGGGGCAGCGAAGCGGAGTAACTACCCCAGACGTGGACGGCTTAGCGGTCCGGTGTGGGGGCACAGTTAGCAACCGCGCCCTGGCAGAGGGGGCCAGGGGAGGACCAGGCTGGTCGTCCCGCGGGGGCCTGCTCTGCCAGGGGTCTGGCGACAGAGGGGGACAGGGGCGAAGCGGTCCGTGGACGGCACGCCGTGTCAACCACCTCTGGGACAGAGGGGGACGAGGAGAGCACGGCTAGTGGGCGGCGCTCTGTGTCGTCCGAGAACTCTGTGTGCTCAGAGACGGGAGAGTCAGTTCTTTGGAGAATAAGGATTCTTCCCCGGCCCTCCACCGGGAAAGGAGTGGTCCTGTTACCAACTCCTGGAAAGAACTGAGTCCCATCTCTGAGGAGCCCCTCTCAGGAGCGCCGCGTAACCCGGCGTGTAGCGGGGGGCGGGGCTGGAGAGGGCTGTGGCATCCGACCGCGGCCTCCAGAGCCGGCCCGGGTGAATGGGCGGGGTGGGAGCCGCGGGGGGGCGCCCTCGGCGGTGGGCAGACCGAGGGACCTGAGCGGACTGTGGGGCCGTCGGGACAGGTCAACCTCAGCCTGCTCCATCCCCGAGGAGCCCGTCTCAGGAGCGCCGCTTTACCCGGCGTGTAGCGGGGGGCGGGGCTGGAGAGGGCTGTGGCGTCTGCCCGCGGCCCCCAGAGCAGACCCGGGTGCAGGTCCATGAGCATCTGGGTCAGGTAGACCAGCAGAATGACCATGGCATGCAGTGAGGCGGCTGCCAGTCCCGTGGCGCTATAGGATCTCGCCACAAGCGTAGACGAAAAACTACAGGCCACGGACGGGTGCTTAGGATTGCGCCGAGAAGAAGCACTCTAAGGACACATAGCATCGCAACAGAGCGTTCAGCCGGGGAAACCCCAGTGTACCCATGGGCAGCGGCCCCATCGAGGGGAGGAAAGGCGGATGAGATCAGCGAGCGGTCCCTGATCTCATCATGCACGTTCGGGAAGAATGGTATTGGGGTTTGCCGTGGACGAGGGTCGGCGGCCTTACCCAAAAACCAATCGTCCCGGGAAAGCATGGCCGTCATCTCCGGATCAGACTCGATGAGTTGTCACTTCCAGGAAAATCAAACCCACCTAGTGAAGATGCTACAAACATAATATCATCCTCTGTAGCTTCAAATGAAACACACGGGCCACCAGAGTGTAGACCCGTGGGAATCACCTGTTCACTAGCGGGCACCGTCATTGAAGAGGGGGGCTGGGGTCGCGGATACATAGTCGGCGCCTTGTTCCAGACTGTAACCCTCAGGTCACCCTGGCCACCAGCCGAAGATCGGGGGGTGGATGAGGGGACTCTCACTCATGTGAGTTCACCGAGTCTCGACCTTAATGACGCGATGATCATGTTTCCACGGAGAAAACATGAGTTATCCACGAGCGCTGCTCTAGCATGATCAAGCCCAAACATACTAGACAACGCTCGTGCCCATCAGAGTCCGATACCAAGCTGCCGCACCATTCATTTTTTTTTTTTTTTTAAATGCACGGGCGAGCCGTCTTTAAAAAGACGTGCCGCGTGCGAGCTCTTTTAGTGAGAGAAAACTCAAGTGTTGAAGCACCCGGGGAGACACGCACCGACTGGCAGACCACTGCAACAGATCAACAGGAAGCATGCGCTCGCCGTAGATCGCCGTCACACCAACACTCGAGGTACTCGTTTGTAAAGCTGACAATTCAGAGATGGCTTGTGGAGAGAAGAATACACTTGGCTCCGAAGCGAAAACATAAACTGCTGTTGCGGACTTCCTCCTTTTATACCCATGAGGTGGGGCGGAGTTACGTCATGCAAATTCCGCAGACCCATGGCATTTCTTTGCCATTGGCTCATTTTGTAATACTCGAAGTTGATAGGCTTTCTAAGCGAAACCCCATTCGTCGTCATCCAACGGAACTCGGAGTGACAACGAAAGGGAACAAACTTAACCAAAATATAGAAAACACAAATTTAACTTTATTTCAACACAACTGTGTCTTTATTACTTGTGTCTTTATGTCTTTTATGCAGCAAACAACACTGTCATGGTAATGTAAACAATAACTAGCTGCCAATTCACCATCAATAAAAGAAAAATAAAGTTAGGTCCAGGACCTTAAAGCGTACAGCTGAGCTGAACAATAAGTGCAAACATCTTTAATTTGAATCTAAAGTGCACTGAACAACATTTTCTTCTTGCTACCACAATGCTGGCAATTCAACCACAGAATACTAACACTTATTTACTTCTATTCATTTTCAAGAAAGCACTTTGTGCTAAAGTGACTTTTGCTCTGTTACGCTTTCCCCTGGTTAGGTCACCTGTGACACTAAAAAACTCTCTCTGCAAAAGCTTGCGAAGCCGGCATTGCTAACAGATCTAATGCTAATGGTTTCCAGCTGTGATAAAATGTGTCACATTTCCCAAGCCAAAACTGGATTCCTGAATCACAAGTAATGGGCTGTGAGAGCTCCTCCTTGTACTTGCTTAGTTGCTGCCTGATGCTACATGTACTTTGGTTTAGGCTTTGCACGGCATTTGGACAGAAATCTGAAGACTGGCTGCCTTGAGGAGGAGGATGGTGGTCCAGGGTCAGGCTCTGGTCCATTCAGTTCCTCCACATTATCATCAGGGTGAGTCTATTGACTCTGAGTGCACTGGACCACATACCCCTCTGCCTGCTTAAAAAGTTCCTGAACACTGTCATCAGCCACATCAAGGAGAGTATCACACACAGTAGGGTTGAGAAAGAAAGCAGCTGCAGCAAGTGGAGAGAACTTTTCATCTGATGGATCCAATACCCAGGCAAAGCGCTGGTTCAAATTGACCTTCATTTTTCATGCTAGAGTGGCAAAATCCCGATGATTTGTGTTTTCTTCAAAATCAGTAAGGTGGCTAAGCAAATCTAAGAGGGCAGGGACGATCAGTGACATAGACATCGTGTCACTCTGAAGAGTCTGTGTGTGTTCGGGAAAAGGCAACATGAGTTCATGCAATGAGCTGAGCTTCTGCCACTCACTAGAGAGTAAGTTGTCCCACCCCATCTCATTCGCTATTACGCAAAGAGGATCTTTAACTTTGAGGAGTCGTGCAATCATGTAATATGTACTTGACCAGCGCGTGGGACAATCATTCACAACAATTAGGCCACACTTATCCAAAATCTTCTGTGTTGCAACAGACGACTTGCGAAAGTGCTTCACAATTGATCGTGCTTTGTCAAGGATTCGCTTCACACTTGCCTCCTTGTTTAGCATGTGGACCACAAGCTGCAGCGTGTGAACCACACATGGCATCCATTCCATATCCATCTCCATGTTTTGATAGCTACCAAAAAGAACTTTGTCATTTCTTCCTCATAGTGTTTTTCAATCAGATTGCTTATCTTTGTTTTCTTTGGCACTGTCAGCTTCTTATCAAATGTTTCTATCATGAGAATAAAGTCCTTATCTTCTACTGTAGTGAATGGTAACCCTGAACGTCCAATCCATTTTGCTATAGCCTCCTCTTTTACTTGCTGTTCTCTGACATTGCTTTTGTACTTTGTAGTACCTAACAGTGCTTCTGCAATGTTTTGATTGGATTTTTTTGCCTTTTTTGCGCTTGGTTCACCGCCTTCATCAGGAGACTTCTGTAGCTGTGACATAAAAAGGACAATAGTTTAAATACATTTATATTATTTATTCATTGCAATCACTTTATTTGCGCAAGCAGTAAATATTAAAGCACTAAACGCAAATAAAATAGTGAAAAAAGTAAATATTTAATAAGTTGGCAGCTAGGTGGATAAAAAAAGTAACAAGATTTTATAAGGTATTCCTTTGTCTAGCAATATTGTATGTTTCAAATACCACAATATTGCTAGATTAGTATGTATAATGATAGGATGTGAACAGTCACATTTCACATGACTAATCTAGAAATATTTATGATATTGTCAACAAGTAGAACATTATGAAATATACTAAACATTAGTATTAATCAAATGTATGTAGCATAATTTTACCAATTCGTATGGTGCTCTCATCTAACTTGAAGAAGGGGCTATTTTAGAGTACTTTTCAGTTCGTAATGTCGAATGCTACAACATCTATGCACTGTAGTCTTCCAATTTTGTTTAGCTCAATAAACAAAAGAACATCGTTGTGAATTTACCTTTGAGAAAATGTCCGGGTGGCTCGTCTGTAAATGTCTTTTCAAATTGGTTGTGTTCTTGCCATGAATCACTGCTCCGCATGCTTTACACTTTTTGTTTTGTTCGTCGTCAAACGTGAAGTGTGCCCACAAGTCTCCCCTTCTTTTTCTCCCGGCTCTGGACATTTTTCCGCTCTTTTAGACATCGTCTCTTCAAATGCTGTCTTCCCGGGAGCTCGGTCAAAGACTGAATACCTTCGCTTCACGTCTCAATAAGTCAGGCTCTGATTGGTTCTCTTCTCATGCAGTCTCGCCTGTTCCGTTTTGCCGATTGGTTCTTTTGTTCATTCCTCGCATCTCTCCCGTCTGCTGGTTGGATTTTCGTCACAGTCTATTTTCGTCTCGTCCTTTATTCGTTGACGATAATGTCAATCAATTTAGTCATAGTTTTAGTCTCCATCAGTGACTTCTTTTTTAGTTTTCGTTTCGTTTTCGTCCGCAAAAATATATTTGTGACGAAAATAATGACGAAAATATTTAGTCAACGAAATTAACACTGGTTGCAACGGTCATATTGAATATTCTACTCTTTACATTCACTGCATTGTCAAGGTTAATAAACACAAAGATTAAGCTTTTTAAACTCTACACAACATACATGCAACAGACATTATATTTTAAAGTCTAGCCTTTGGTCATCAGATACTGTGATTTCCTTCTAACGTCCCTGAATTCACCATTAACTACTCACCTGAACAGTTTATAAAGTTGTATATGGTATGATTGTAATCCTTGACCATCAAAACATAGTGGTAGACATCAAAATTGTCATGTTATCATGTTTGGTTCAGGAGATATAATGCAAAATACATAATTCAGTTATGGCGGAAAGCAAAATGGCCACGAGGCGTTTTTGCGATGGCTCCATTTCTGAAAATGTTCAGGGCTGCAAACTGTACGTGTACCAAGTTTCACGCTTTTATGAAAAAGTTAACATCATTTTCACATATCACCTGGACTACTAGGTTGATTATTTTAGATAAATCGTGCAGCACTATTGGAGACGCTGTTAGTGGAATTCTAGAAAGTATCAATGAAATGGTATGGTATGGTATCAATGAAATGGTGTATGGTAAATGAATAATGGATAATTGGATAATATTCAACAATGAATACTGGATAATCTCTGACTCATGTTGCCATCACTCAAACATGTGGTCATACACTTGCCAACCTTTCAGGCTTGTAAAAGATTGGGGAGGTCAGAAGAGGAAAGAGAAAGAAGAAAACCCAAGGAGAACAAGTACAGCTTTTCTGTCTGTCTTTCTTTGGCCTGTCTAGTCACTGTTGCCGATCACAACTCTCAAACATCTACAACAGAAAACCTTTTGATTTCCGCTCCAGTGCAAAAAAAATGTGATCTGCCTGCACATTGCATTCTGCCTTTGCCAATGTGACACCCTCCCATGCCATGTGACTTTGGTAGGAGTGCCTTACTGAACCACAGAGTCTCAGTGTTCAATGCATTTCTTACATAATCCTGCGTAGATTCAAAGCTAGTCTAAATTTTCTGCTGTGGGGTAAAACACCTAAATATTATTCTTGCAACATCTAATTAACAAGCGTTTGTTTAAATTAGCATTTGAATATGGCTTTTAAATTTGTAGAAACAGAACAAACAATCTAAGAAGATTATCCCTGTAAACCAAATAATATTCATCATGGTCTAATTAAAATATCTTACAGACATCTTGGTGATATTCCCATCTGGGAAATAGATTTGTTCAAACAGATTAAGGATTTTAAATTCTGATAAAATGTATCCTAAACTTGCTATTTTTTTTCTGAGGGAGAACTGCACAAGGACAAACAGCGTACTATGTGTGTGAAATGAAAAATGGGACTCAGAGATCAGAAGTCCAGGGAGAGAGAGCAAAGTGTTGATGGTGAGGAAGAGCCTGGTGGAGGTGTGAATATTTTGTTAACCCATTCACATGTAAATTTAAAATATTCTAGCTATTGGAAATAAGTCAACCATTATTTTATAACGTATCACCTTATTATTTCCATGGGATAAGTCAAACTTGTCATGTGACACAAATTATGTATCTGTTTTGTCTTTTTTTTTTTTTTTTACTTTCCGTTCAAAATATTTACTAACTTAACTACTCTGTTATAAATATCTCTCAAATTCCTGTAAGTAAATTTATTTTGTCATTCAAACACCTTTATAATTAATTGTAATGGGCGATGTGTTCTGCCATGTTAGTTTGCACTGCTATGCTCAAAATCTGAGCAGTTGGAATTACAACACATAAATCCATCCACTTACTCCGAAAGACATAAATGTAAGTAGCTGGTGAACTGGTAGAAAAATAAAGTACATTTCTTAGCTACACAATGTGTATCTTATGTAAATAAAACACATGAAAGGTATCGCTCAGGTGAGTGCAAAAATAAATAGAAAGATCCAAGACATTAGACATACCAGGGAAGCCTTTGAAGACGGTCATCAACAAGAGGAAAAAGTATGGCACAACAGTGATGTTATCAAGAACAGGATGTCCCTCAAAAATTGATTAGAATACATCTTTCTCCCATACTCTCCATCTGTGTTGGCTATGGGGCAGGATGATAAAATGCAAGCCTTTTCTGGCTAAACTTAAACATATATCCAGTCTCCCAAAACCATGAGGAAAAATGTGTTATGGTCTGATGAAACCAAGATTGAACTGTTACTGTCAGGGTTTGGGTAGGTGAAAGGAGCGAGGACTCAGTTGCAGAGTTGATGGGCTTTTAATGATAATAAAATAAAACAAAACAGACAACAAAAACTACCCCGAGGGGAAAGACTTTGACCAGACGCACACAGCAGGGAAACACACAGTGTACATACGACAACGAACCAACACAGGACTGAAAATACAAGGAGAATAAATAGGGAGAGCAAACAAAGGAGGTAACGAGGGAGGACAGGTGGGGCAAATTAATCAATAATCACGTAACAAGATGGGTGGGGTTAAACAACAGGAGAGCACATGGCACAAGGAAACACATGACGAGCCATGTGCTCACACAAAACAAGACATGAACACGCAGCCAATGAGAACACCTATAAGCCACATGTTCACACATAACAAAAAGCTGCATGCAACACAGCACAAGACAACACATGACATGACATGGAAGCACATGAAACAAGGCACACAGACAAGACAAAACAGGAGTCTCAGGGCTCTGTCACAAAACCAAGAAATAGACTAGAAAGAAGTGACAGAACCCTGACAGTTATACTTTATTTCAATAGACATTCTTTAGACATTCTACTAACTATAAGTAACTTTGCAACTATATACTATGTTAGTTAACTTTCATTAATTTGCAACTACATTTCAACTATCATAAGATTATTAGTAGATTGTTTGGTTCGGGTTAGTAGAATATGTTGATGAACTTGCAAAGTTGAATGTCTGTTGGAGGACCATTAAAATAAAGTGTAAGCAGATATTAAGCAGACAGTCTACTAATACTCTAATGACTGTTAGTTGACATCCCAGATAGCAAGAAATCATTGAGTCAATGCTAATTGTATTGAATCAATCTTACAAAGTGATGTGGGTTCAGTACCACTTTTGCACCATCAGTTAATGTTAAAGCAATGTTGAGATTTCAACAAAAAATCAATGGTAATATTATTGATTCAACATTGCCAATGTTTTGCACCCACAGTTACTGTTGATGGTAATTCTATGGAAGTCAATGGCTACTGTCAACTGTCTGGTTACCAACATTCATTAAAATGTCTTATTTTATGTTCAACTGAAGAAAGAAACTCATACAGGTTTGGAACAACATAAAGGGTGAGTATATGATGACATTTTAATTTTGGGGTGAACTATCCTTTTAAAGCTGTGGATTCACCGTATGTAGATCTTAATTTTTTTAAATATCACAAAATAGCCATGTCAGTAACTTTCTAAATAAACATGAGATTTTTTACTTTTTTGTGATTGTGTTTCAGTGGAAAGAAGATAAACTGAATGGAACTCAGTTACATTCCTCAAATTGAATAGTGAGTTAAGGCACAGGATAGCATCAAGTCCCAGGTCAGGTGATTATGCTGTCGACAACAGGTGTGTTGGACATCGGCTGCGGCTGAATGAAACCAATCGGCGTGAGTTGCCGCGTTCAGGCGGAGAGGAGCTGAAAACAGAGATGTGAAGTCGGACACTTTCTGCTTCCCGTAGTGACGCTCACGCTGTGTTTGCATACTTTACCACAGCTGAAGTGAAATAAATGCACTATTTGCCAAATACACAGATGTTTCAGAGACATTTTCATTCAATACTTTATGTACTGCTCAGTGGCGGTTCTAGAGGGGGGGCCAGGGGGGCCCGTGCCCCTGTGACAACAAGCTTGGCCCCCCTTGTGGCCCCCCTAAATGTGGAGTGTGAAATTATTTTTACAAAACTGTTTTTTGCTATCGTTGTATGCGTATTTTTTATTATTCTATCTTTGTGGATTTGCTTGTTCACGTGACAATTCGCATCACATTCACGGGAATCGCGGCAGAATAACGTCTGTCTCCTGCACGCGAGAGAGGAGAGAAGGAGAAAGCTGGTAAATGTCAGTTCAGTTGCAAGTTCATTCTTTATGTGCGTATCGGGTGTGCGATGTGTATTGTCTATTATGATATTGTAATCAATGTTTTAACTGTATACGAGGCACTGTGAGCTGACATCGCATTTGTCTATCGTCCTTTCACTGCTGTGTGCGGTTCATAGGCTATGTCCCCAAATTAGTTTGTCTTATATTTCTATCATATTATGTTCTTATATTAGAATATCAAATCAGCAAGAGTGCCGTTTTCCCGTGCACAATTGCAACTGTGATATTGATGTTATACAACAGTTAAATTAACAATAAGTTAACATTGGGAGTTACTTTTTAGACACAATATTGTCAATATTGTTTGTTTTCCCTTTATTTCGCCGGCTAGAATTTCAAAATGAAACCGTAGCAGAGTCTCAATGCAACAGACAGCGAGGATTTCTTGACTGAAATACGTGTTTTGAAGGAATCACTTGCTCCTTTCCCGAATGAATCAGCCGTTTGAACAAATCGGTTGAATGAATGAATCCCTCAACTCACTTATTAAGACACTGACTTGCCGCCGCCTACTGGCGGTTTTAGTTTCATATTTAAAGTACCCTTTAATTAAAACGTTACAATTAGAAATCATTTCATATTTAAATATTGATTTAAAAAAAAATCTCATAGCTTTATTTATGCAATTGTAAATGGAGTGTAAATATATTAATGCCGCTTCTGTGTCACCTCTGCACTGCAAAGATGGATTTTGATTGAATGAATTAATTTGACTGTAACAGTGGTAGCTACTGTATAATTATTGTATAATTAAGTATTATTGTATAAATAAGTATAATTACTGAATAATTTGAATGTTAGTATTTGACATAAAAGGTGATTCATAACTCTAAATAAGTTTAGAAAGAATGTCCATATATAGGTGAAAATGCCCCTGGAAATCAATTTAAGGTGGCAAATTAAATTAATTAAAAATTAATTAAAAAATTAATTTTGGTCCCTGCTGTTAACTGACCACTGCATAGAATATTAAAAATATGAATATCTTTGTGAGTCTGCTGTCAACAACAGGCCTAAACCAGCCATGGCACCAGCACAAAAACACAATCAGTAAAATATCATAAACATCTATTTATCAACAAAACATTGAAAATATTGAGATATATTTTTGTCAATATTGCACACCCCTAATGTACGGTATGAATTTTGATTTCTTCAGGTCTTAAAAAGCCTTAAATTTGCTTTTGCTCTATAGTTCTCACCAAAATGAAGAGAAAGAAGGACATCATATCAATTACAGTTACTGTGACTAATACTGAATATGTAATGCAAATGTAAAAATATAAATGGAAATGCAAATACATTGTTGAATTATTATAAACATGGTATTTTGCCTGTTAATGCCTGCAGTGCAGTGCAGAAAATGATATGACAACAATAAGGTCTATATGTAACTGGCCCCTCTAACAGTACAACTGGCCCCAGCTTGGCCCCCCCAGTTGAAATGGTCTAGAACCGCCACTGGTACTGCTTCATACAGCATCTGTTTGAAGAAGAATAAAGTTCAACATAAGCCTGTAGCTTGTCACGGTTGCGGTGCAGGTTGAAGAAGACAGAGTCAAAAGTGTCGAATTCAAACTTTTACTAAATATCCAAAAACAACAAACAGGTACAGGCAGGTTGACGTCAGAAGGCACACACGCACTAAACAAGCACAAATGAAACATAACAAGGTGAAAACAGGTGACACTGATGATGAAGACGAGGAACAGGTGGGTAATTGAGAGAGTGAGTTCAGGTGTGGAGACAAGGAGGATTCTGGGAAGTGTAGTGCAGACGAAGACAGACTGGTGCAGACGATGACTGTGACATAGCTACTATTAATGAAGTAGAGTCTACATTTTTTATTTTGATAAACATGAAACAATATAACATCGTGACTACATGAAAAGAGTTTTTACTGATAGTAAAAACTGATTTGTGAACTTTAGTTTTGGGTTTACAGCAGTTATTGTCTAGCTAAATTAGTTTTGATTGATTTACTTCCGCAACGATCGGAAGTTATTAACTTAGGGGCTGCTAAAACGACACCGTTCTAACAGAAAACCCTTAATGCAATCCGGCCACTCATTTGCACAAAACATGCCTGGTGGCTCGAGAACACAAACCATGAAATAGGTTCCAAGGTACAAGCCTTGAAAAATGTATAATACAGAAATTATCGCTTTCCGCGTAGCCACGTGAATCGGAATTATCCCAACAACGTTTTATCAGTACAGAGGTAAAGGGAAGGGAAGGAGCCCTTCACAGCGGAGAGACTGGTTGACACTTCAGGACTGTGTTGTCGTCGGGTCCAGGCGCAGATCCTTCAACAGATCCAGATACGGCGGACTGTGGTAAATCTCGGGAGTGCAGGGCAACCACCCATAAAAGCATTACAATAATCTAGCCTTAATGTCATGAACCTATGAACTAACTGTTCCGCATTTGTCATTGAGTGCATATGACGTAATTTAGATATATTTTTAAGATGGAAAAATGCGGTTTTACAGATACTAGACACGTGACTTTCAAATAAAGGATTGGTATCAAAGAGCGCACCCAGGTTCCTAACCGACGACGAAGACTTGACAGAGCAGCCATCAAGTGTTAGACAGTATTCTAGGTTAATATGTGAGGAAGTTTTTTGTCCAATGATAAGAATCAGGATAAGAGACAGGAAGTGAAAATAAAATTGCATTCGGACGAGCCTTGATGCCTCACAACCTTAAAATGCATCCTCCGAAGGCAGCATTTATCAGTTTCCGGACGCCGCCAATGTTTAATCAATGTCAGCATTATCAGAAGGGTGCTTCTCATTTTTTTAAATGATCCATCTGCCTTCACTCCTACTAAAGGAGCAATGTGCTCTGCAAGCACTGATGGATGCAAGACATTGGCTGTGTGTGCAGTGTGACATTCTCACTCATGTTCATGTCTCTTACACTTCAATAAATTTGTTCAGGAAATTCCTAATAAACATTACTAAAGCAAGATGCATCTTCTAAGAATGTAGAAAAATGTATGCTTTATTCAAACACTTTAATAACTTTTTAATGCATCTAAATACAGGCAGTAACGATACAAAGCATACGCAAAAAACAAGCATGCAAAACAAAGCAACAAAGAAATAATAAGGTAGATGCAATATTGCTTGAAACTGCTAGAGAAGTCATTTAAGTATGTCAGATGGTTTAACACACAAGACTTCTGTTCTGTATAAGATGCACCTGTGTTTTCTCTCTAATGAGGAAACATCAAAATTAAACTAATGAGAAGTAAGCAAAGCCAAAATGGGCCAATTTCAAAATAGTTTTTCAACAAACTTGTTGCCTCGCGGTTGAAAATGCCCATCATGGGAAACACCCACTAGTGTTCTGCACAGATACATAACTGCATGATCTTGTGGGCATCAACTTCAATCACTATTAGTTCAATGTCACAGTTTTCACCTGTGTGCTGTTGACTTTCATAAAAATGTCAATGCTTTTTAAACAAACTTTAAACATTTAAATTTCAATCTCAACCAAAATGATGGTTTGGGGCAAAACTTCAATGTCACCATGCTATCTTGGTATGTAGTTACAAAGTTACTTTTAAGCCAGGTTTCCATCCCGAGTTTTTTTTTTTTTTTTTTTTTTCTAAGTTGCAGATCAAAGTGATTTATATGTGACATAGTTCCTGCTACCAGCTGGTGGCACTATGGCAATAACTAAATATTGACACGTAGATGTCTTCAGGCCAGAACTTTTATCAAAAGTGAAGTTTAGAGTAGATTTGACATTGTATTGTATTGCATTGTATTTGAGATAAAACAACTTCCTTTGTCATGACATTATTAGCATGATTTAACTTGGTTTACTTGAACATATTTCTAGCATATTGCCAGCATTTTTTTAACATGTTAGGAGTGCATGACAATGTGAAATGTCAATTCCTTTTGCCAGTAGGTTGCGCTAAGACTTAAGCTGAAAATTGGCATGTCTTCAGGTTAGGACAAAGTGAAAAAATAATATATACTTTATTGTATTGAAATATATTTCCTTTTTCAATAGTACATTGCAAATATACTAACAACATTGTACTATCTTTAAAAATATTAAAAGTATATTAGCATCATGCTTTTACCTATTTTCACAGTACAACTTTTAACACACTTTAAAATAATTGTACTTCAGTATATTTTCTAAAAAATATACTTAAAGTGAAAATTCAGTTTATTTTTAAAAGTGTATTTATTTGCACTTTATTAAAAATATATTTTAGGTATATTTTAACTGTGTGCTGGAAATTATCATTGTAACAATGCATTGAAAATATACTTTTAAAATACATTATAGTATACAATAGTATTTTGTACAAAGTATAGCTAAGTTTTATTTTTCTAATAATGTACATTTGTTATTGAAGACAAAGCAAGCAATTTGTATTATTTGGAATAAACCAAAGGTATTAATGAGCCAATACTTTTTACTCAAATATATCACACCGCGATGGTCCGTGGGCAATGCGCCGACATGTGCTTCGAGAGACCCGAGTTCGTGTCCTGGCTCGTGGACTTTTCCTGATCCCGTCTCCTCTCTCTCTCTCTCACTTCCTGTCTAGCTACTGTTCTGTCCTAATAAAAGGCAAAAACTCCCCCCAAAAAATGTTTAAATATATACAGATACACTTATGGTATATTGCTTGTATGTTTCGAAGACACTCGTAATGAATTTGTAATGTACTTGTAACACAAATAAAGTACACTTTAATATCACTAATCAAGCATGTAATTAGTCCTTACACAGGCGTATACGTAAAGTAGTACATTTGAAGTTGGTCCAATTTAGTACACAAAAGTACACTAAATACACTTAAAGTTATGCTTTACAACAATTTAATTACAACTAAAGTAAACTTAGTACAAAATTAGTTGTTTTCAAAATAGCCCCCTTCAAGTCATTAACACACTTGAAGTATACTGATAATTATTCTGGCTGCAAGTATACTTAGCATTCTTTTTTTAACCAGGGTGTGAAGTTTGGGGATGATTGGATGTTCAGCAACTTCCTGTTTCATGGCATTAATAGCATGATTTAGCACTTAATTAAGTGAAGCTAGCATGTTTTAACATGTTTCTACCATGTATAGCACCTGATGGCACATTTTAATATGTTGTTAGGAGTGAATTACAGTCTATAACATGTCACATCCTCTTTCCAATAGGTGGCGCTATGAATATAACAGAATTGTGGCATGTGGATGGCCTTAGACCAGGACTCTTATCAAGCATGTGAAGTTTGGGGCAGATTGAACATTGTATGGTTTAGTTACAACAACTTACTGTTTCATGTCAAAACATGGAAATTTGTCAGGCCACCAAGGACACACCCTTCAACGTGAACTCAAAAGCTTCACAATTTAGCCTCGCAGAGACCTTTGGATTATGCGGACTAAATATGAAGATGATCAGAATAAATGTTTAGGAGGAGTTCATTAAAATATGATGCCTGAAAATGGCAAAATCTGCACAAAAATCATGGAGAAATTTTTTAATTCTGAAATCCATATCAGATATAAATTTCCACCACTGTTGAGAAGTGAGCAAAGTTTCATGAAGTTTTCTCAAAATGTGATAAATTTTGGACAATAATAAATATAGCTGCTAGCCGCTACGATTGGGCCCAAACCTGGTGCCACCACCACCCAGGAGGCTTTAGGGAAACAATGCCCGACAGATAACATGCATTTAAAGCAAGTAAATATAAAAGGACTTATGTCAAAGTCGTTTAAAAATGTCACATTTAATGCAGCCAGATTGTGCCACTATGACCATGAACCACAATGGTCACATCCATGAGCTTATTTAAATTCAGATTAATTTCATGTCATGGGATGTCATAGGTCAATATGAAATGAGTAGGAAGTCGTTATTTGCAGCTCAAATTTACAAAGTTCAGAAGTCTTTATGTTAAGGTATTTTATATATTTCTATTAACTTAACCAACTAAACTAACTAAATATGTAAAAACTATGTTGCAGTGCACCACAAACAAACTGCTTGTATTCCTTTATTTTGTCATTCTCTCTCTATATAGATATATATATTTTTTTTTTTAGTGAAAGCAAATCTGCAAATGCATCATATTTTTGCCAACGATGAAGATCTTTATTAGTTGAACATCTTCGTATGCTGTCTGTGAATGAATGATTCCACAGGACGATACATTCGATTTAACTTCATTCAGGTAATACATTTTACAACCAAACAGATTATTACGCCACGATAGCACTACTAAAATGTATGACATTATCCGTTTTTTTTTGGAAATATACATTATTTTATAGGCTACAAAAAATGCTTCAGAGCGTCGGCGCACTGGCAAAGGTTAACAGGTTAAATAAGCTACCATTGTGTACAGTTTAGGAAATGAACACCCGCCATCCCGCGGTAATGTGCATGTATTGCGCAGGGGCATAGTCACACGAATAGTTTACATTGATTGAAAACTAATTTGTTTAAAAAGGAGGAGGCTATTGCCAGTGTTCTGTCAATGTAGCATACAGCATACCGGAAGTTGAGTTTTATAGTAAAGGTAAAGGCAGGTTCACATAAAATCATTATGACATATGACATTATTTTTTGATCTAACGAGCATCTGGTTTGGCGATGCAAAAACGGACTGTAGCTACGTCATGCTTATTGTTTTTTTTCTTCTTCCAATTAGCCTACTATGTTAAAAAAAAAAAACGACGAAAACATGTTACTTGTTCAATTAATAAACAGTTTGTTTGATGACAAATTGCTAAAGATGAAATTGGCCTCCCTTTCTGTCATTGTGACTGAGTGTTTTTTTTTTACGATATTCGACTTTTGCTCCTCTATTGTCGAATGGCATTTTTGGCAGAAATTCACATCCCTATGCGAAGCGAACTATTCTCAAAGACTTACTTTTAGTCATTATTTGGGTAGCACACATATTCTGAATGCCTTCGGCAGAATTCAAATGAGCCATTTTAATCTAGATTAATTCCAAGATTACAGTGAGATTAATCTAGATTAAAAAAATTAATCTATGCCCACCTCATCTGCATGGTAATGCTTATATACTTTACTGAAATTATACTATAAAAAATATTGTTGCAGTGTTTTGCTAGTATACGTACCATTGTGTGCTGGATTGGGGTGCGACGCTCTCCAGACACCTGATGATGATCTCCTTCCAGTTCAGGTTAGAGTTGTCTGGGAAGTCGATCTGCTGGTGGAACGTAGCCCTGATCCAGAACAGGGTCTTCAGGGTTTCGTCGTCGAGGGGGCTGGTGACTGCAAGGAAAAAAAAGTCTCTAGTGAATGACAAAAAGTTCTGGCTCTTCTGAACGAGCATTATGAAATCCACATTATCCATATTTAGGTCCGGTATTCTGTCACGGGGTGGTTGAGGGAAGACAAGAGATGAAGGTATAATCCAAACGTTCTTTAATTCAAAGGCACGGGAGACAGGCAAACAGATGCGACAGCGTGCAAACACGTAACATTGAGTGTATCACACAAACAATACCGGACACTGAACTGAAGACAAGCAGGAACTAAATACACAGAGATGATTGATATAAATGACAGGCAGCTGTGAGGTAATCAGTGTCCAAGGTAACAGATTGTGGCGGGAAACACAGACAGGGAAACACACCTGAGAAAATCCAAAACAAACTGAAAGTCAATGAGCCCAAATGGTAACACATATCTAATGTGCCACCATTTATTAAGAACGAGGTTCTACACATAATGCTCTCTAGATATGGAAAACATTTCTCCATAATAAACATGATTCCAATTGGAAAAAAGCCATTGAAACTATGTATATATAGTTTTTAAAGATAATGTAGATAAACATGATCTGACTCTTAATTTCCGTTATGAAGATTTAATTATGTGATACACCAAATAATGCCAACAAATATAATGAAGTGTTTTGTGTTATAGAATAGAATGAAGTGAATGAAGTGTGGCGAAAATGGATAATTGTTCGTGCTTGTCCAAAAAGTTTGAATAATCCAGACAAAACTGCATCAATGGTCATTTCCGAAAATGTAGCTGAAGTGCAGGAATGATATTTCCGCACATGTTGCTGAGAGGCCGGGCACAAGCAGAGCGCCAGTTGTTCCAAAAAAATTAAGAATAGTTCTGAGATTCGGATCTGAGAATAGCTGCACCTTGGGTACAAAAGGTCAGAAGTTCCCAGAGGGCAGAACAAGCAGCATGTGAATCAGGTGAGTCAGAGTGTAATAATAGTGAAGATGAGGCAATGGTAAATGAGATTGTAAATCTAGAAGTTGAGGGTTTTGCGTTGTTTGATGAAGGATGTTTTTTTAAACCCCCCAAAAAGGAAGTTGATGGAATGTCATGCTGATAAACAAGCAAAAAGAACAGATGGTAATTGTGAGAGCCAGACTGACACGAAAAGCGAAAATGATGTTTCAGAATGTAGTGTCACTGCCAGTATTCCCTAAAGTGGATTCTCTAGCCGAACTTACACTGTTGATGACCATGTCTTTTTTAAAAGTGATGAAAAATGTGAGGAAGGTAAAAATAGAAGAGAAATTGAAATTTATTGAAAAAGTAAAGATTTTTAAATGTAATAGTTTCTTCACTGATTTTTTACAAAGCTAATTGCTAAGTGCCCAGTGAGAACTGCTAGAATTGATAACTTAGTGCAGCCTTGGTGGCTTTATTGCCTCTTTTGCTCTCTTCTTTTATTCTTACTGGGGAAATAAATCTTGTTCCTTGAATATTAATGGAGCGAGAGGTTTTAAAAAGAGAGCTCAAGTATTTTAAATGATTAAATATAAGACAATTTATGTTTTGTTTGTATGAGAGACTCACAGTGATCAAGTGCTGTAGAATAGCCAAAAGAATTTGATGGCTTAGATATTTTAAGCCATTCCCCACTAATGTGGTTAGTTATATTGTGCTGCAGGCCTTTTGTCCTCCTCGTTTTCAAAATCCGGACCAGGAAAAGAATAACCTGCTGTGACCAGTCAGGGCGATAGATGCTTATGTCCACAGAGCTGCCCTGTGGCGTAAATCTGAACAGTTGTTTGTGTGTTTCGGGCCCCCTAACAAAGGGTGGTTACAAGTCGGTGAGTCGGTCAGACAACCTTCACCTATGGCGGTCCGTTCCCACTCTACTAGGAGTGTGGCAGCCTCGTAATGTCAGGAGTTGCTCTACAAGATGTCTGTGATGAGGCAGGTTGGTCCTCACTGCACACATTTGTAAGGTTCTACTCTTTGAACTTGGACTCTACACCAGGGTCCAAGGTGCTCTCGTCCTAGTGTTGCTCTTCTCGATTTCACACAGGACAGACACTTCGCGCTATGGTGGCGTTGGTATAGAAGTTCCCACAGTCAATTTCACATGTGCTTTAAGACATCATCACGCAGATCGTTCCCACAGCGTCAATCGACACAGCGTCTTGTTCCCTTTTCACAGTTGTGACGTCTCGGTTATGTATGTAACCCTCGTTCCCTGAAGGAGGGAATGGAGACGTGAGTCGGACGTACCGTACTGATCGGGATCATGCTTAGGGAGCCTGTCATCTTCGAGTATTGATGCATTGGCGTGCGATATTTACATCTCGCGTTCCGCCCCGCAGCGCGGGTATAATTACGGAAGCGGATGCACGCACCATTTGTTTTTCACTGAGGAGCCGAGCGGAACCCGGAGTCGGTGTAAGTAAAACCACGAACGCCGTGCTACGTGAGCTGAACTGTGACTATTGACCAGCACGTAGCACGGCGTTCGTGGTTCGACTGGTCGAGACTGTTTTCCAAAGATGGCTCCTGCTTGTATACGCAAAGTGTTTATAAAGTATCTTTTTATTAAACTGTCTGTACACTTACAAAGTTCTCAATGCTTCGGTTTGCAGGTAGAGACCCTAATTATGCTAGCGTGTTAGTGTGGAGCTATTTTGAGCCTTGTTAGTGGTATTAACTAGCGATTTTTATTTTTACTTATTCGATGCCCCATTCACTAGCGTTATATGCTAATCTGTGGTTAAACTAAAACTAACGTTAAAACTGGGTACATTCGATTATCATGAAAACACATCCCAGAGAACGGTCGACTCGGTACCCATGTGTTATTTAGCCCTAGGTTAATTTTTGGCCGGAATTGTCCTTTAATAGCGTAAACTGCTGCACAGTGGCCGCAGATATTTTTTACTTCATTCAAACTTTGTTCAACTTCTGCTCGAAATCCACAGCTAGATGGAAGGTGGTAACTGCAGGGTTGCAGTCTAATGAAAACCACCGCATTGAGACACTAAAATCTCTCTCTGACACCAGGTGGGCTGCACATGCACAGGCCACCAAGGCACTACAAAATGATGCATGGTCACTGCATAAAAAATGAACAAGTTTGAGACTTCTTTTCTTTGCACTGTGCGGAATCATGTTCTCCAACCCTTTTAATGGGACAAGTGTTGCACTTCAAGCTGTGGATCTGGACCTGTGCAATGCTGTTGATTTGGTGAGGTCACTGCAGGAATATATTGTTGGTTTGAGAGATGAATTTTATGTGTTTGAAGCCCAAGCAAAAGCGATGTCTCCCACCATTTCAGCAACATACAAACAAGACACAGAAAGACAGAGAAAACGCAAGACTCATGTGGGTGAGTCTGCAACACCTGAGGTTCACTTGTCAGGAAGAGAACAGTTCTCTTCTAGTTTGTTTCTAGTTGTGATGGATAGGCTGCTGGCTTAACTTGATTGCCATTTTCAGTCCTATAATGACCCCAACAGCACTTTTGGTTTCCTGAACAACATATTTACCCTCTCTGCAGAACATCTGTGTAAAAAAGCAGCAGATCTACAGAAGAGATACCACACCTGGAAAATTAATTTTGTGAAGAAATCATCCAAAGACTTAATCTGCTACGATGAGCCATCATCTGCAAGGGAACTTCTTTTGTGCATTAAAAAAAGAAAACTACAGACCATCTTCCCAAACGTGAATGTTGTTCTCAGACTTTACCTGACATTACCAGGCACAAAAGCGCAGTTTCTCCAAACTGAAACTGGTAAAAAATAGACTAAGATCCACAATTGTACAGCGGAAATTAAAATCATCTCACTTTGATGTCAAATGAGAGTGACCTTCTACATAAAGTGGATTTTACTGATTTGATCGAAGACTTTGCTGCAAAGAAATCCATAAGATACAACTTCTAAATAATACTACGTTAATATCTTTAAAATGAGATTACATACATGAAGTCATAACCTGATTACCTTCCTCTCTAGCCTGTTGTTGTTTTAAATGATCAGTCTCTGGATTCTGTTGTTGTATGATGTCATGCTTTTTTAATATATGACAGTGTACTATTTTTTTTTAATTTTATTTACTGTACATTTCTAATTTGTGTGCATAGTTTTGATTTTTAAAATCAAGGTCACTACAACACCTAAAGTCACCAAAGGCAATGAAAGGCGTAGAAAGGCGAAGAAAGGCGACAGTGGCAAGGAACCAAAACTCCATCAGGTGACAGAATGAAGAAAAAACCTTGGGAGAAACCAGGCTCAGTCGGGGGGCAAATTCTCCTCTGGCCAACGAACGAACAGTGTATGATTATGATTCAGGCAGCATTACAGGTCAGAAGTCAGATTGGATCGGAACATTATATTATGCAGTTCATCTGGTTGAAAATCGGAGTCATCACACGTGTATGGGGAGACTTTGTTGAGGATCAGTGCAGATGGCTGTCGTGTCAATGAGGCCTTCACAGGGAAGAGTCTAGTTGACACAAGCTCTGCTGACACTTCAGGGATGTGTTGTGGTCGTGTCTAGGTGCAGGTCCACCATCTGATCTGGATACGGCCTGGATACGGCTGATTACATCATACGTTGTTGTCATGTCTAGGTGCAGGTCCACCATCTGATCTGGATACGGCCTGGATCCAGCTGATTACAGTAAACCTTGGAATAAACAGAAAGACTAAAATTAGCGTAGATGCCATTCTTTTTATGATGTAACGAGTACATCAGGTCTTATAGGAAGTGTTCCCGGTTCCGGCTGACCTAATTTATGCAGCCTAATAATCATTTAACTGATTTGAATAATAGGAATGTATAGTGTTCTATGTGTATGCCAGGTAGAAGATATGTGTTTTTAATCTAGATTAAAACTGACAGAGTGTGCCTGCTTCCCGGACAATGTTAGGAAGACTGTTCCAGAGCTTAGGTGCTAAATAGGAAAAGGATCTACCGCCAGCAGTCAGTTTTGATATTCTAGGTATTATCAACTGGCCAGAATTTTGAGATCGCAATATACGTTAAGGACTATAATGTGTTAAGAGCTCACTCAATTACTGGGGATCTAAACCATTTAGTGATTTGTAAGTAATCAGCAATATTTAAAAAATGTATACAATGTTAAATAGGGAGCCAATGCAGTGTTGACAGAACCGGGCTAATATGGTCATACTTCCTGGTTCTAGTAAGAACTCTAGCTGCTGCGCTTTGGGCCAGCTGTTTATTAAGCGTGCAGGGCAACCCCCCATAATAGCATTACAATAATCTAGCCTTGATGTCATGAACGCATTAACTAATTGTTCTGCATTTGTCATTGAGAGCATATGACGTAGTTTATATATATTTTTAAGATGGAAAAGTGTGGTTTAACAGATACTAGACACGTGACTTTCAAATGAAAGATTGGTATCAAAGAGCACACCCAGGTTCCTAACCGGCTGTGAAGACTTGACAGAGCAGCCATCAAGTGTTAGACAGTATTCTAGTTTATTATGTGAGGACGTTTTTGTCCAATAATTAGAATCTCTGTTTTTTTTCAGAATTAAGTAGTAGGAAATGACTAGTCATCCAATTTTTTATGTCAGCTATGCATTCCGTTAATTTTATGAATTGGTAAGTTTCGTCAGGGCGTGAAGAAATATAGAGCTGAGTATCATCAGCATATCAGTGAAAACTAATGCCATGCTTCCTAATGATATCTCCTAAGGGTAGCATGTACAGAGTGAACAGCAACGGTCCTAGTACTGAGCTTTGTGGTACTCCATACTGAACTTTTGATCGATAAGACATCTCTTCATTTACTGCTACAAACTGATAAAGGTCAGATAAGTATGATTTAAACTATGCTAATGCAATTCCACTAATGCCAACATAATGTTCAAGTCTATTTTAAAGAATGTTGTGGTCGATGGTGTCAAATGCAGCACTAAGATCAAGTTACACTAATAGAGAGATACAACCACAATTGGATGATAAGAGCAAATCGTTTGTGACTCTAATGAGATCTGTCTCAGTACTATGGTACGGTCTAAATCCTGACTGAAAATCCTCGCAGATACCATTTCTTTCTAAAAAAGGAACATAGTTGTGAAGATATTGCCTTTTCTAGTATCTTTGACAGAAAAGGTAGATTTGAGATCGGCCTGTAATTGACTAATTTTATAGGATCAAGTTGCGTTTTTTTAAAAAGCAGTTTAATCATAGCCAGCTTAAAAGTTTTTGGTACGTATCCTAATGACAAAGATGAATTAATGATATTAAGAAGAGGATCTATGATCTCTGGAAGCATCTCGTTCAATAGCTCAGTGGGTCTAACATACATGTTAGAATATTTAACGAGTTTAGAAAAAAAAAATTACTCAAGGAGACTACAATGCACTGCCTGATGCGATACTGTAGTAGACGGTTGGATAGTTATCATTTTTTTAACCCCAAACCTACCATTAATTTGCATGCTGTTGCTGCAGACTCTCATAAACATGAATACTTTCTGACATATGCATCAAAATACAAACAGGTCAGGGGCCTGAAAAGCTTGTATCACATTATTTTCTTTATAATTCTTAGTACAAGGACTCTCACACAAATATTTAGTATTTTCTACAGGTGAAGATTAATCCATGTTGGCCTTTGTTGAAACAAATGCCACGTAACTGTCATTTTAATTTTTGGATGACTCATTCCACACAAGCTTGATTCAGTGTTATCTGGGTCCACCAAGCATTCTTCACATGTAATCTAAAATGACTCCATCTAAAAGCACAGGCTGAATGGCACAAGTAGGCCACATCCTCACCATTCTTTGTGGCCCTGCCAAGAGAACCCACGTCAAGCGTGTGTGACTCACTGTGTATCTCCTGTACAGATAAACAGAATTCATTTTAAGGAGAGAATTAAAGCACAGTATTATAAGTCTATTGCTGTATCTGTTTTAATGTGTCAGCCACTCTCAGGTGTCAGTTAGAACAGAGGAACCAGGTCAAGCACTTAAATTTGGGTATTTAATTGAACCATTTAAGTAGGTAGAGCATACTATCTCCAAACAAGTCTGTCACCTTGAAACAATTGGTAAATATGGGTGCAGTTCTGAAACAGAAATGAATAGCGAAGATAAAGCTTAGGTATTATAATGCACAGATTTATATTACATATTTTTTTAGTTTTTTTTTTTTTTTTAGATAATCTGTAATTATATTTATAATGCTATTATAGATATATATCACATTTTGCTTAACACACACACACACACGCACACATACACATACACACATATATATATATTAGGGGTGGCACGGTTCACAAAACCCACGGTTCGGTTCGTATCACGGTTTTAGGGTCACGGTTTTCGGTTCTGTACGGTTCTTGTTGTTATTTTTTCTTTTAATCTTTAACACTCCAGAAATGTACTTCAGCATATGATATAGGCTATAGCTTAATTATCCACAATTCAGGATACAGTATTAAAAAAAATGTATATCATGTAATCATGCACAAACTGAATTTGACTTGACTTTAAGCACATTATTGAGACCATCTCTGAAGAAAGCTAGGTGACATTTTGATACAGCAAGAGAGAAGACATTGATGAAATGCTTTTGTTTATTTGGCAAAAAAGGAGAATGTGTATTGCTATCTCTACAGGGACTTATGTGCATTTTTAGCACACAAACTATTAATATTAACTTGCATTTATCAAACTGTCAAATTCAGTGTAGCACTTACAAAATGTTTATCTTTTAAAAGAAAAAGAGAGGAACTCTTAAAGCACTATCTTTTAAAAAAGTCAAAATATGTTACACATCATTGCCTATAATGAGGCTAAAGTGAAACATAAGTTCAACCTCAACACAAAAACAGTATCAACAATGCTTCTATTCCCTGAGAGTGAGGATACATTTTTTTCCCTTGAAATTAAAGTGCAGTATTTGGAAAAATATGACTGGAGTTCTTATGTAAAGGTGTCACTGTATATTTTTAAATATCATAGGTAACATGAAATCCAAAATGTTCCCACACACCAGACTTGACGCTGGCGCATCCTCCAACTCCGGTTAGCCTTCCTTATATCTCCCACTTGCCATTTCTATACGTGACGAGACCTGCAGCACTCCATACTCCACTTTTACTGTCTCTAGGCTTGTTCGACTTGAACCGGCGCTGCACAGACCGATCGACATCAAAGTACCGCGAGAGTGATTGAAAAGCATACGGAGCCGTTGCTCTCGCGGTACTTTGATGTCATTCATCGATCGGTCTGTGCAGCGCCGGTTCAAGTCGAACAAGCGTCATATATGTATGTCCATTGTCATGTCCACACATCTCTTATTTCGCGCGAAAAGTAAACACACTGTCTGAGGTCACGGGCACGAGGTTACATTGCGCATGCGTCGAACCGTGCGACGCACACACGCACCGAACCGAGACAAGCGAACCGAACGGTTCGGATGTTTTTTCATGTACCGTGCCACCCCTAATATATATATATATATATATATATATATATATATATATATATATATATATATATATATATATATATGCATTGAATACCTAACCACTGGACTGAAGGTACTGTCACGTGTGTGAGGGTGAGTGGAAAGAGAGGGATCCAAACACAGTAGGACAGTCACAAAAATCCAAAATGTATTAACAAACAAGCAAATGGCACTAAGGATCTAGTTGCAAACATCCATGTCAAGTAGAGATGACCTGGTGAAAAACAGATCACATGAGGAGTTTATACAGTATAGGGCATGGGTTCTCAACTCTTGCCCTTGAGATCAAGTTTGATCAGGGTTGGACCTAAAATCTGTAGGAAAATGGAAGACCTTGATTTGCTGGTTCAGGTGTGTTTGATTAGGGTTGGAGCAAAACTCTGCAGGACAGTGAATCTCGAGGGCCAGAGTTGAGAACCCCTGATATACACTTCTGGTCAAAAGTTGACACCTCAAAACAGTTTTTATTGAAATTATGCAGTTTAATATCTCAATGTACTCTAAAATTAAAGCATAGAAATATTAACAATTGGACATGAAAAATAAACCATGGAATCATATTGTTTAACCCTTTAACTGTCTGCTCAACCAAATGGTTGAGCACATTTTGAGTCACTATATTTTATTGAGAGGAGTACCTAACTTAACTCAAACTGATTGAGCCATCTCTACCATCTGGTTGAGGTATGTTATGCCAAAAAATCCACTAGATGTCACAGTGTCAATCAACAGCACTTGTCACAACACTTCTTCTAACATGGATGTCAGAAACAAAAAAATCACCCCAGCCATGTGAACTGTTTTTGGTGAAATTTTGCAAGCTAAGCATATTTTTTTTTACATATTACACTGTAATAGCCGTAACTTTACAAAATTATGTTACTTGGTGCCATGAAAAAACTTAAGTATGTTTTTAATAATTTTTCCCTTTTTGAGAATGGACATTACAATGCACTATTAAAACTTGGTTCTAATTCAAGAATTCTTTGGAATATAGACCTAAGTTTGGTCTTGTTTTAAAGAAAACACTCAGCAGATTATTGCTGAAGTAAAAGCACTTAAAAAATAAAAGTATGAAAAAGTTATGGAAGTTTTAAATTTACATTAAATCAAATATACTGTACTTAATATTTTTTCTTTTATGTAAAATATATATTTTACAAAATATTTTTTACTATAAAATAAAGCCATATATCTAACCAAGTTGTGTTCCAAATTTGAAGTTGATATCACAAAAATTGTTCCTATGAGATTTTGTTTAGGTGTAATACCAAAAATGGCATAAATTCCATTGGATTTAATTGTATGCATTCTGCTGTAACAAATTAATAAATTTCTGTCCAAATATCACTTCTGTCACAAAATATGGAACCTTGAGACTCAGACCTTTCTGACAATGTGTTTTGTCAAGATTAGAAAAGGTTTTGATCATAAATTATGATGGGCAATGAAAGAGTATGGCAAAGTATGTGTATGAATTCCGGTACCATTTTTTACCATTAAGTGACATCTCAACCATTTGGTACCGATATTTTAAAAATTATGGGATGTGTTAAAAAAAAAAATACACTGAGTGTGGTTACTAGTGACATAAGGAGATAAGAAATGCAAACAAAAAAAATTTCCATCACTTTTTTCTTGGTGCGGAAAAAAAAGGTATCTACATTTTTGACTCATCAAATGGCCACCTTTTGCGGATATAACAACTAAACACACCCGTGGTATTCTTTCTACAGCAGAAATCAAATATTGTTTGGAAAGTTCTTCCAATATTGTTGCAAAAGTTCCCTCAAATGTGTTGAACTTGTAGGTTGCTTTGCTTTTAACCGTCTGTCCAGCTCATCCCAAACCAGCTCGATTGGGTTTAAGTCTGGAGAATGTGCTGGCCATTCCATGATTTGAAGAGTACCGCCTTGTATTTTTTCTTCTAAGGTTGTTCTGGGTCATTATCTTGCTGTTCGATGAACCCCTGACCAACTAGAAGAATGCATGGTGCTGCAAAATGCTATGGTAGCAGTCTTGGTTCAGGGTCCCACTCACTCTGTGCATGTCGCCGACTTTAGATCCAGCAAAAGAGCCCCAGACCATCACATCCCTCAATGTTTGACAGTTGGTTTCACAAACCATGGAACCATCCTTTCACCTACATGACGGCATACAAAAATTTGTGCGTGGCGATTTCATCGGTCCATAAGACCTTCTTCTGGTCTTGTCAGAGTTTCCTCCAGTTTCCAAGTGCCTTTTGATGGTGTAGGAAACTGCACTCACTGACCCCTTGGCTTTCTTAGCAATTTCTCTAAAGGAAAGTGTCGCAAAGGACAGCCTTTGGGACTGTCCAAAGCCAGGTGCTGTAGTTCAAGGGTTAGAGGGGAGTTCGGAAGGCATGGCATGACAAGATGGATTCCGGTGCAGAGATAATTTATTAACAATCCAAGGGTAATCCCTGCAGAGTATAACCAAAGTCCTTTTAGGCAAGTCATGCCACTCGGCCGCCATCTTGGCAAAGCCTCCAGGCAGCTATTTCGGACTAACAAGACCAGGCTCCTATCTAAATGAATGGGCAGAGAGTCAGAACTGCACTTTCACTGGTCACCGGGTCATAAAAACTGCATGTATAGAAACAGCAGTAAAATATGATAAAAATCGCTGAAAAAGTTTGATGACATTGCCCCAAAATAAGGTTTAAAACGTCTTTTTCCCAACAGGTTATACTTTTACTACGCATGCGCAAGGGTTCTCTCCCTCTCTGACGTTCGCGTGCTACACGGTTTGAAGCACAGTATGTATCTCTTGCTCGCTCGCTCTAGATTCCGGGAGATTTGAACTAATTTGCGGGCATCAGGGATTTGCTATCAATATGGGGGAGACTCCCGGAACTTCCGGGAGACTTGGGATGTCTGATATTTACACAACGCACACTTACACTGCATATCAAATCTGCTGCCTTTTCAAACAGTAATGTATTTTCCGCTGTCTCAAACCTCAACTGTGCGCATGCGTCAGTGGAACCAGACGATAGGCTTAAATGTTTCCCGGCTTGACTGTTAAAAGCAGACGATTGGCTTTCGATCGGCTTTCCAGCAGGAGGGGTGGGACATGTGCATACAACCACCATCTTTGGCATTATGGGTTTTCCCTATATAGTTGTATTGAGGATAGAGGAAGTGGCATGTCTCTATATAAATTGTCTCTGGTATAACTTAATAATAAAAAATAAAAATAAAAAATAAATACATGATCAGGGCTTATGAGGCAGCACCATACCCTTTGCAGGTTAAACACAAAAGAAAACGGCTGGAACAATGAGTGTAGCTTTAAGCAAAGTAACTGTTACCATAATAAACATACATTAAACAGAACAAACATCACAATCCCCACATATGTTGCCCCCTGGTTATGCAAAATGGTATGACTGCTGCTATTATAAGCGCATTCCGGGTTACGCGTGCTACCGGATCAAGCAGGGCACAGCAGAATCAACAGGTAAGCACAAAACAATACCACAGAGCTGCATCATTTAAATGACCAATAAACAGTCTGTAAAAAACACTATATTCATTGATTATTGCACTTCAGCAAGTGCTAACAGTAAACAGTCAAGGAAATGGAACTTACATGATGTTACTGCATGTATGTCTTGTGGAGTCGCTAACTTCTATAGCTGAGTGTACCCGGGATGATGTAATAAACTGTAAACAAAGCACCTAAACGATGTACTAGACAGACTAATTATAACAACATTTAACACTCACTGAGGCACACTGAAATGGCATTCTGGTGATGACGTCATCACAAAGGTTCGTCATCGCAAAAAAAAACTACATTTGATTATAACACAGGGTTATAATGGTCTGTCTGTCTTCCTTAGATAATTGCCACTTTTCTTGCCATTGTGAGAGCAATATATATATATATATATATATATATATATATATATATATATATATATATATATATATATATGCTGCAGTCCAATACACAGTCTATTCAAACACTGCTTTTATACAGTTTGTAAGTAATCAACAAAAGTTTGGACACCTGTAGGAATTGTTAACATTAAATTGTCAGCCTTAATTTACTTCCATTGCTGCAGAACAGCTGTAAGTTGTTACTTTTTCCCTGAAAAAAGCCCTTTTGTATAACTCTGAAATGTACTCTACTTATTTTTCAGTTTTTGTTAACCCAACTTTTTTTTAACCTCTGGCAGTTTATCGCTTACGTTAGTACAATTTCAGGTAATTCAACTGCTTAAATTTCAATAAAAAATTAATGGGAAAAATGGGAAAAAGGTGCCACCGTCAACTGCTCACGTGATCAATTGTGCGTTCACGCCATTTTGGAATCACCGTAATCATGAGATTCCAACTTGAATTAAGCATTCATGTCCTCGTAGAACTCGAAATTACAACTTGTAAACTGAATTTTCTGAGAGGTCCAACTTGTAACACATGACTGCCGTAACACCTGACCACGGAAGATTATATTTGCCATTGATAGTGTTGCCATAGAAACACATCATTTATAGTCTGAGAAAGTGAACAGCTCCGAGTAGAACGTCACAGGTTGTCATTTTATAATTATGACATTATAATCCCAACCATGTGTATAGAAATGTAACTGGGCTGATAGAGGCACATGTTACAACATCTACCAAAAAAAAAAAAAAAAAAAAAAAAAAAAATTATCAATCCAAAATATAAATGCTAGGATAGAAACTCCCTCCAACTTATATACTTTAACCCCCTGGGGTCTAGTCTCGCTTTTTTTCTTATCAGTGCAAAAGAGACTCAAATAACTCAGTCGATTTTTGTCATACAGGCAAGTGTTATACATTATTAAAAACTGTTAAATGTCTTCTTTTATTTGTGTACACTAATAATAAAAACAAAAAGTTGTTTTTTGTAAAATAAAGAAAAAAAAACATGATGCGCTTTCTGTCTTCTCTCTCAATGTGAAGTTCATTCTGAAACGCGACAGAAAATGATCTGTAACTCAGCCAATACTTGCCACCCACACGTGAAAGTTATGTCTTTACAAAGCTTGAAGTCTCCTTTTTTAAATGATGTAAATCATATTAAAAACAAATATTCTCGGTTTAAGAAATCCGTATGAAAGCAACAACATGTACAGTTTCTCCAGCCCGAGCTATTTAACTTTAATGTGACCACACCCCCACGCGCGCGAGCTGTTCACATTCAAATGATCCACGTGAAGGAACGCAGAGCTGTTAACGCCCTCATCAGCTCGAAACAAAGAATCAGCGACTCCAGTATTTCTCTACTTTTCATCAGTTTGGAAGACTGTTTGTGCTGTGCTGTTTACCTTGGATTTACCTCAGAAGAACACGATGTGATTATGAGAACAGTTTTTAAGGTAAGAGACATAATAGTAACTGTTTTATTGTTGCATAAACTTTACATTGTAGCTACTAAACTCAAACTGGTGCAGCCTAAAATGTTATGAAATGAGATACAAGTAGGCCTATGCTAGTATGAGTGTTTATTCTAATATGGTGAATATTTTAATGTTTAGACCTGTGTTTACTGTTAAATACTGTGTTTGTGGATATCTGCTCAAACGTAGATGTATAATGTAACAATAATATTTCATAGTTTGGAGCGGCTCCGATCGCTGCACGCGCTGAGTTTGGGTCTGAGTCGCGCTGTGTGTTTGAAAAGCAAAACACGCCACACATTAGGCTTCACGACAAACTCATCTCATTTCATAACGAATAGAAATATTTGAAGTAACATATGATAAACAATATATGTTTGTCTAGTGTAGTGTTACTGAAAAGTGTTCATTTTTAACGATTTATAGGCTGCCTGCTATCTAGGCTATCGTTATTATTTTATGCAGCCCTACACATGCCTATATACAAGGCACAACAAACTAGGTGTTCGTATATATATTTACAAAATACATATACATATATACACTGCCGTTCAAAAGTTTGGGGTCGGTAAGATTTTTAATGTTTTTAAAAGAAGTCACTTATGATTAGATTATTTTTCAGATAAATGCTGTTCTTTTGAACTTTCTATTCATCAAAGAATCCTGAAATAAAAATGTAAATAACTGTTTTCAACATTGATGATAATGAAAAATGTTTCTTGAGCATCAAATCATCATATTATACTGATTTCTGAAGGATCATGTGACACTGAAGACTGGAGTAATGATCACAGGAATAAATTACACTTTACTATATATTTACTTAGAAAACAGCTGATTTACATTGAAGTATTATTTCAAAATATTACTGGGTTTGTATTGTATTTTTACTAAAATAAATGCAGCCTTTGTGAGCATACGTGACTTCTTTTAAAAACCATAAAAAATCATAACGACCCCAAACTTTTGAACGGCAGTGTGTGTGTGTGTATATATATATATATATATATATATATATTGTGTGTGTATATATGTGTGTGTGTGTGTGTGTGTGTGTGTGAGTGAGTGAAAAATCTCAAATGTATTCCCAGAATCGTGCAGCCCTATAGTTTGTCTTGATATCAACATGTTTACAGGTGTTTATTTATTTCTTTTTTAGAAAGGGACCAGATGCCACTGGATGAGTCCTGCTGACTTCAACATTCACATGAGTCTCTGTACATGACCATGGTAAAATGAAAAGTCAAACACCTTGGACATGACAGGTATGTAGGCTACTTTGTTTCAGGAATGGCACAAAGGTGTGTGACTTTTTAAGTCTTTGTCTTCACATCAGTGCGTTTACTAATGTGCTTTTAGTAAAAAAGCTTTTTTTACTAAAAAAGTAAAGCTTTGCGCTTCGTCGACGGAGAATGTGTGCAGGTCCCCTACCCTCTTGATGGAGGCCAGTGCAACCAGGAGCGCTGTCTTCATTGACAGGAACTTAAGCTCAACTGATTGCAGGGGCTCAAAGGGAGCACTCTTCAGGGCAGTTAGAACCACTGAGAGGTCCCAAGAGGGAACGAGAGGAGGACGAGGAGGATTTAGTCTCCTCGCTCCTCTCAGGAACCTGATGACCAGGTCGTGCTTCCCTACCGACTTACCTTCGACGGGGTCATGATGTGCGGCAATGGCGGCAACATAGACCTTAAGGGTGGAGGGAGACAGCCTTCGCTCCAACCCTTGCTGAAGGAAGGAAAGCACAACGCTGATCGAGCATCTCCGGGGGTCTTCTCGGTGAGAAGAGCACCAGTCGACGAAGAGGTTCCACTTCAACGCATAGACGTGTCTCGTGGACGACGCTCTAGCGGAAGTGATGGTAGCCGCCACCGCTGGTGGAAGGGTACTCAAACCTACCTCGAGCCGTCCAGGAGCCACACGTGGAGGCTCCAGAGATCGGGGCGAGGGTGCCACAGGGTGCCCCGTCCCTGAGAAAGAAGGTCCTTCCTCAGAGGAATGGGCCAGGGAGGTGCTGTCGCGAGGAGTGCAAGTTCGGAGAACCAGGTCCGGCCGGGCCAATACGGCGCGACCAAAATGACCTGCTCCTCGTCCTCCCTGACCTTGCGCAAGGTCTGCGCAAGAAGGCTCACTGGGGGAAACGCATATTTGCGGCCCGGCGGCCAGCTGTGCGCCAGTGCATCCGTGCCGAGCGTGCCCTCGGTCAGGGAAAAATACAGGGCGCAATGGGTCGAGTCGTGAGAGGCAAACAGATCTATCTGTGCGTCCCCGAACTGGTCCCAAATCAGCTGAACCGACTGGGGATGGAGTCGCCATTCTCCAGGGAGGGCTGAAGCCGTGAGAGCTCGTCGGCTGCACAGTTCAGGGCTCCGGGAATGAAAATGGCTCGAAGCGACCTCAGATGCTTCTGACTCCAAGGAGGAGGTGGCGGGCGAGTTGTGACATACGGCGGGAGCGTAGACCACCTTGATGGTTGATGTACGCTACAGTAGCGGTATTGTCTGAGCGGACTAGTACGTGTTGACCCCTGAGCAACGCCCGGAAGCGGTGCAGGGCAAGGCGTACTGCCAACAACTCGAGGCAATTGACATGCCATAGCCGCTGGGGTCCTGTCCAGGAGCCCGCAGCAGCATGTCCATTGCACATGGCGCCCTAGCCCGTGGTGGAGGCATCTGAGGAGACCACAACATGCCGGGAAGCTCGTTCCAGGGGGACACCCGCCCTGAGAAAACTGAGGTTCGACCACGGGGTGAGGAACTGACGGCAGGTCGGAGTAACTGCTACTCGGAGCGTGCCTTGTTGCCATGCCCACCTCGGGACTCGGTCGCGAAGCCAAAGCTGAAGCGGTCTCATATGAAGCAATCCGAGCGGCGACCCGCGGCTGCAGATGCCATATGCCACAGGAGCCTCTGAAAATGTTTCAGTGGAACCGCACTCTTGCTCTTGAGATGTCTCAGGCAAGTCAGCAGTGACTGCGCGCGCTCGCTCGTAAGCTGCGCGGACATGGCGACCGAGTCGATGTCCATACCGAGAAAGGAGATCCTCTGCACGGGGCAAAGTTTGCTCTTCTCCCAGTTGACCCGAAGGCCCAGACGAGCTAGGTGCCGGAGCACTAGGTCCCTGTGTTCGCAAACCTGATCTCGAGAGTGAGCTAGGATCAGTCAGTCGTCGATATAACTCAGGATGCGAACCCCGTGTTCCCGAAGGGTAACAAGGGCATTCTCGACGACCTTCGTGAAGGTGCGAGAAGACAGGGCTAGCCCGAAAGGGAGAACCGCGTACTGGTATGCCTGCCCCTCGAAAGCAAACCGTAGGAACGGTCTGTGTCGAGGAAGAATGGAGACATGAAAGTAGGCGTCCTTCAGGTCGATCGCTGCAAACCAATCCTGGGGCCGCACGCATTCGAGAACGCGTTTGGCGGTGAGCATCTTGAACGGCAGCCTGTGAAGGGAGCGGTTCAGCACGCGCAAGTCCAGGATTGGCCGTAACCCACCGGTTTTCTTGGGTACAATGAAGTAGGGGCTGTAGAACCCGGACCTCATCTCGGCTGGAGGGACAGTCTCGATTGCACCCTTCGCCAGCAGGGTGGCAATCTCTGCTCTCATGACGGGGGCATTGCCACCGACCAAAGAGGAGCGGACTCCCCTGAAGCGGGGAGGAGACCGTGCGAACTGAATCGCAAGCCGAGCCTGACGGAGCGCGCGATCCAGCGGGACAGACGGGGAAGCTCTAGCCAGGCTCCCAGGAACTGAACCGGCGGGATCACGCGACGACAGGCGTCCCCCCGGAGGGGGAGCGAAGCGGAGTAACTGGCCCAGACGTGGACGGCATAGCGGCCCGGTGTGGGGGCACAGTTAGCAACCGCGCCCTGGCAGAGGGGGCCAGGAGAGGACCAGGCTGGTCGTCCCGCGGGGGCCTGCTCTGCCAGGGGTCTGGCGACAGAGGGGGACAGGGGCGAAGCGGTCCGTGGACGGCACGCCGTGTCAACGACCTCTGGGACAGAGGGGGACGAGGAGAGCACGGCTAGAGGGCGGCGCTCTGTGTCGTCCGAGAACTCTGTGTGCTCAGAGAATGGAGAGTCAGTTCTTTGCGAATAAGGATTCTTCCCCGGCCCTCCACCGGGGAAAGGAGTGGTCCTGCTCCCAACTCCTGGAAAGAACTGAGTCCCATCTCTGAGGAGCCCCTCTCAAGAGCGCCACCTAACCCGGCGCGTAGCGGGGGGCGGGGCTGGAGAGGGCTGTGGCGTCTGGCCGCGGCCTCCAGAGCCGGCCCGGGTGAACGGGCGGGGTGGGAGCCACGGGGGGGCGCCCTCAGCGGTGGGCAGACCGAGGGACCTGAGCGGACGGCGGGGCCGTCGGGACAGATTCGACCTCAACCTGCTCCATCCCCGAGGAGCCCGTCTCAGGAGCGCCGCTTAACCCGGCGTGTAGCGGGGGGCGGGGCTAGAGAGGGCTGTGGCGTCCGCCCGCGGCCCCCAGAGCCGGCCCGGGTGAACGGGCAGGGTGGGAGCCGCGGGAGGGCGCCCTTGGCGGTGGGCAGACCGAGGGATCTGAGCGGACGGCGGGGCCGTCGGGACAGAATCAACGTCAGTCTGCTCATGGACGGCTGAGAGCTGTTGGGCCAGCCCTCAACCGCACCGCCGAAGAGGCCGACCTTGGATGTGGGAATGTCGGACAGACGGGTCCACGCGACATCCAGCACATCAAACAGGTACGGCCACCGAATGGTGAGCATCACCCGACCCAGGGAGCGTACGGCCACTTTCGTCGCTCGGAGAGCAAGGTTAGTGGCGGCGCGCAACTCAGTGAAGAGCCCTGGGTCAGTCCCGCCCTCGTGCAGGTCCATGAGCATCTGGGTCAGGTAGACCAGCAGAATGACCATGGCACGCAGTGAGGCGGCCGCCAGTCCCGTGGCGCTATAGGATCTCGCCACAAGCGTAGACGAAAAACTACAGGCCACGGACGGGTACTTAGGATTGCGCCGAGAAGAAGCACTCTGAGGACACATAGCATCGCACAGAGCGTTTAGCCGGGGGAACCCCAGTGTACCCACGGGCAGCGGCCCCATCGAGGGGAGGAAAGGCGGATGAGATCAGCGAATGCCCCCTGATCTCATCATGCACGTCCGGGAAGAACGGTATTGGGGTTTGCCGTGGACGAGGGTCGGCGGCCTCACCCAAAAACCAATCGTCCCGGGAAAGCATGGCCGTCATCTCCGGATCAGACTCGACGAGTCGTCACTTCCAGGAAAATCATACCCACCTAGTGAAGCTGCTACAAACATAATATCATCCTCTGTAGCTTCAAATGAAACACACGGGCCACCAGAGGGTAGACCCGTGGGAATCACCTGTTCACTAGCGGGCACCGTCATTGAAGAGGGGGGCTGGGGTCGCGGACACATAGTCGGCGCCTTGTTCCAGACCGAAACCCTCAGGTCACCCTGGCCACCAGCCGAAGATCGGGGGGTGGATGAGGGGACTCTCACTCATGTGAGTTCACCGAGTCTCGACCTTAATGACGTGATGATCATGTTTCCATGGAGAAAACATGAGTCATCCACGAGCGCTGCTCTAGCATGATCAAGCTCAAACATACTAGACAACGCTCGTGCCCATCAGAGTCCGATACCAAGCTGCCACACCATTCTTTTTTTTTTTTTTTTTTTTTAAATGCACGGGCGAGCCGTCTTTAAAAAGACGTGCCGCGTGCAAGCTCTTTTAGTGAGAGAAAACTCAAGTGTTGAAGCACCCGGGGAGACACGCACCGACTGGCAGACCACTGCAACAGATCAGCAGGAAGCACGCGCTCGCCGTAGATCGCCGTCACACCAACACTCGAGGTACTCGTTTGTAAAGCTGACAATTCAGAGATGGCTTGTGGAGAGAAGAATACACTTGGCTCCGAAGCGAAAACATAAACTGCTGTTGCGGACTTCCTCCTTTTATACCCACGAGGTGGGGCGGAGTTACGTCATGCAAATTCCGCAGACCCATGGCATTTCTTTGGCATAGGCTCGTTTTGTAATACTCGAAGCTGATAGGCTTTCTAAGCGAAACCCCATTCGTCGTCATCCGACGTAACTCGGAGTGACAACGAAAGGGAACAACTGTTTTACATTGAAATATTATTTCACATTATTACTGGGTTGGTTTTGTATTTTTAATCAAATAAATACAGCCTTTGTGAGCATAAGTGACTTCTTTTAAAAACATTAAAAATCTTACTGACCCCAAACTTTTTATATATATATATATATGTGTGTGTGTGTGTGTGTGTGTGTGTGTGTGTGTGTGTGTGTGTGTGTGTGTTTGTGAGTGAAAAATCTAAAATGTATTCCCAAAATCGTGCAGCCCTATAGTTTCTCTTGTGGCGAGATCCTATAGCGCCACGGGACTGGCGGCCGCCTCACTGCGTGCCATGGTCATTCTGCTGGTCTACCTGACCCAGATGCTCATGGACCTGCACGAGGGCGGGACTGACCCAGGGCTCTTCACTGAGTTGCGCGCCGCCACTAACCTTGCTCTCCGAGCGACGAAAGTGGCCGTACGCTCCCTGGGTCGGGTGATGCTCACCATTCGGTGGCCGTACCTGTTTGATGTGCTGGATGTCGCGTGGACCCGTCTGTCCGACATTCCCACATCCAAGGTCGGCCTCTTCGGCGGTGCGGTTGAGGGCTGGCCCAACAGCTCTCAGCCGTCCATGAGCAGACTGACGTTGATTCTGTCCCGACGGCCCCGCCGTCCGCTCAGATCCCTCGGTCTGCCCACCGCCAAGGGCGCCCTCCCGCGGCTCCCACCCTGCCCGTTCACCCGGGCCGGCTCTGGGGGCCGCGGGCGGACGCCACAGCCCTCTCTAGCCCCGCCCCCCGCTACACGCCGGGTTAAGCGGCGCTCCTGAGACGGGCTCCTCGGGGATGGAGCAGGTTGAGGTCGAATCTGTCCCGACGGCCCCGCCGTCCGCTCAGGTCCCTCGGTCTGCCCACCGCTGAGGGCGCCCCCCCCGTGGCTCCCACCCCGCCCGTTCACCCGGGCCGGCTCTGGAGGCCGCGGCCAGACGCCACAGCCCTCTCCAGCCCCGCCCCCCGCTACGCGCCGGGTTAGGTGGCGCTCTTGAGAGGGGCTCCTCAGAGATGGGACTCAGTTCTTTCCAGGAGTTGGGAGCAGGACCACTCCTTTCCCCGGTGGAGGGCCGGGGAAGAATCCTTATTCGCAAAGAACTGACTCTCCATTCTCTGAGCACACAGAGTTCTCGGACGACACAGAGCGCCGCCCTCTAGCCGTGCTCTCCTCGTCCCCCTCTGTCCCAGAGGTCGTTGACACGGCGTGCCGTCCACGGACCGCTTCGCCCCTGTCCCCCTCTGTCGCCAGACCCCTGGCAGAGCAGGCCCCCGCGGGACGACCAGCCTGGTCCTCTCCTGGCCCCCTCTGCCAGGGCGCGGTTGCTAACTGTGCCCCCACACCGGGCCGCTATGCCGTCCACGTCTGGGCCAGTTACTCCGCTTCGCTCCCCCTCCGGGGGGACGCCTGTCGTCGCGTGATCCCGCCGGTTCAGTTCCTGGGAGCCTGGCTAGAGCTTCCCCGTCTGTCCCGCTGGATCGCGCGCTCCGTCAGGCTCGGCTTGCGATTCAGTTCGCACGGTCTCCTCCCCGCTTCAGGGGAGTCCGCTCCTCTTTGGTCGGTGGCAATGCCCCCGTCATGAGAGCAGAGATTGCCACCCTGCTGGCGAAGGGTGCAATCGAGACTGTCCCTCCAGCCGAGATGAGGTCCGGGTTCTACAGCCCCTACTTCATTGTACCCAAGAAAACCGGTGGGTTACGGCCAATCCTGGACTTGCGCGTGCTGAACCGCTCCCTTCACAGGCTGCCGTTCAAGATGCTCACCGCCAAACGCGTTCTCGAATGCGTGCGGCCCCAGGATTGGTTTGCAGCGATCGACCTGAAGGACGCCTACTTTCATGTCTCCATTCTTCCTCGACACAGACCGTTCCTACGGTTTGCTTTCGAGGGGCAGGCATACCAGTACGCGGTTCTCCCTTTCGGGCTAGCCCTGTCTTCTCGCACCTTCACGAAGGTCGTCGAGAATGCCCTTGTTACCCTTCGGGAACACGGGGTTCGCATCCTGAGTTATATCGACGACTGACTGATCCTAGCTCACTCTCGAGATCAGGTTTGCGAACACAGGGACCTAGTGCTCCGGCACCTAGCTCGTCTGGGCCTTCGGGTCAACTGGGAGAAGAGCAAACTTTGCCCCGTGCAGAGGATCTCCTTTCTCGGTATGGACATCGACTCGGTCGCCATGTCCGCGCAGCTTACGAGCGAGCGCGCGCAGTCACTGCTGACTTGCCTGAGACATCTCAAGAGCAAGAGTGCGGTTCCACTGAAACATTTTCAGAGGCTCCTGTGGCATATGGCATCTGCAGCCGCGGGTCGCCGCTCGGATTGCTTCATATGAGACCGCTTCAGCTTTGGCTTCGCGACCGAGTCCCGAGGTGGGCATGGCAACAAGGCACGCTCCGAGTAGCAGTTACTCCGACCTGCCGTCAGTTCCTCACCCCGTGGTCGAACCTCAGTTTTCTCAGGGCGGGTGTCCCCCTGGAACGAGCTTCCCGGCATGTTGTGGTCTCCTCAGATGCCTCCACCACGGGCTAGGGCGCCATGTGCAATGGACATGCTGCTGCGGGCTCCTGGACAGGACCCCAGCGGCTATGGCATGTCAATTGCCTCGAGTTGTTGGCAGTACGCCTTGCCCTGCACCGCTTCCGGGCGTTGCTCAGGGGTCAACACGTACTAGTCCGCTCAGACAATACCGCTACTGTAGCGTACATCAACCATCAAGGTGGTCTACGCTCCCGCCGTATGTCACAACTCGCCCGCCACCTCCTCCTTGGAGTCAGAAGCATCTGAGGTCGCTTCGAGCCATTTTCATTCCCGGAGCCCTGAACTGTGCAGCCGACGAGCTCTCACGGCTTCAGCCCTCCCTGGAGAATGGCGACTCCATCCCCAGTCGGGGTAAAACATGCACTGTTTTACATTGAAATATTATTTCACATTATTACTGGGTTGGTTTTGTATTTTTAATCAAATAAATACAGCCTTTGTGAGCATAAGTGACTTCTTTTAAAAACATTAAAAATCTTACTGACCCCAAACTTTTTATATATATATATATATATGTGTGTGTGTGTGTGTGTGTGTGTGTGTGTGTGTGTGTGTGTGTGTGTGTGTTTGTGAGTGAAAAATCTAAAATGTATTCCCAAAATCGTGCAGCCCTATAGTTTCTCTTGATATCAACATGTTCACATGTGTTTATTTATTTATTTTTTAGAAAGGGACCAGATGCCACTGGATGAGTCCTGCTGACTTCAACATTCACATGAGTCTCTGTACATGAACATGGTAAAATGAAAAGTCAAACACCTTGGACATGACAGGTATGTAGGCTACTATGTTTCAGGAATGGCACAAAGGTGTGTGACTGTTCAAGTCTCTGTCTTTACATCAGTGCGTTTACTAATGTGCTTTTTTGTCCTTTGTTGTGTATCTTTGGATTATGTTGTGTTGTAAATAAATCCAGACAATCTAAAAGCCATTCTTTTTTAAATTTCTCCTCATTCTTTGTGCAAGGCTTCTCATAATGATCGGGCCTGATAGCCCCTAATAGGGCCATTAGGGGAGGGTCTTTGTCTTTCTCAGATGTAAAATACATTCATATTAATGAGAGATCACGCCTCCTCGCATAAAGCTTTCTCACACAAAACATCTCAGACCCCAGAGGGTTTTAATAATTCAACAATCTTAATTTATTTTTATTTTCTACTGCATGCACTTGAGTCTACTGACAACAGAACAAATGGAAGAGCATAGGAAAATTCACTTTGATGCATCCTGTTTAAACATTTTGTTTGCTTCTCTGAAAATACTTAAGAAGGATTCCAGCATCAGGAACAAGTGGATTTTTTTCCCCCACTAAAATAAAGTGGTTAGTAATTAGCTTGAAGCAAGAAAAGCTGGATTTGCATCAGAAACCAGTGCGAGAGAAAAACTGAATGTGATGGCACCTGCAGCCCATGCCAATAGTAAGAATTAAACCAACATGTTTACCCAGGTTCAGTGGCAATTTTGGACATTTAAATAATTGGAAAAGTGACTGGGAAAATCTCCAGAGGCAAGGTGAGCCAAATGGCTCAGCAGAGGTTATGATCCAGCTTGTGGACAGCATTGATGATAAAATTGCTAAAGCCCTCAGATTATCTTCTTATAACATTGCTGATGATAGAGAATCGATATGGTAACAAAAGTACAATTTCCATGGAAATTGGTGAGGAAACCAGCCAAGAAGAGTGATAGAATTATTCAAAATAGTGGAAAAAGCCCTGGCAGATCTTAGAAATACCAGAGCAATAAAGAACACACACAATAACATACAGAGCCATAAGGAGGGGAGATTAACCCTTCAAAAAGTGAAGGTTGTAACGGTATGATATTTTCACGATATGATAATCGTGTATTACGGTTTCACGGTATATGGTATTAAACAATCTTTATTATTATAATAAGCAGCTACAATGACCCTTAAATGAATGAAAACATATGTTTTTTTGGTTGAACATATAGTTTATTAAAACAAACTTTTTAATAAAAAAAAAAAAAAACTTTTTAAATGGAAGTATGAGTCTACCTTTTGAAAAAAAAATAAAGAAAAAATAAAGCTTCCATTTGAAAAATCTCCCATTTGAACAAACATGTCTAATCAATTGAATAAAATAATAGTCTTTTCAGAAATTCTGGGTTGTCTGATATAATTTGTCTGGATTCTATGATTTAATACAAATATATTATTGATAAACAGAGCAATTCCAATAGGGTCCTCACACCATCGGTGCTCGGGCCCAAAAAATGCAATCAGATGAAATGTAACAACTTTTGTTTGTCTGCAGACTCTGCACAAAAGGGGTTTACTAAATTAAAACATACAAAAAAGGATATTATTTCTTAAATAATGTTTAAATAAACTTTATTATTATTGTTGTTGTTATAACTTAACTTTTGTTATAACTATAACTTTAAGTTGCCTACATTCTATTGTATAATAGTAATATTTTTCAGTCATTATTTCTTTAAGCTAAACTAAACTTTTATTTTGACAGGTTGTACTAAACTCCTATGAGTTTCATTCAGAGTGTATTTGACAATGATTCTTTTAAATAAAATTATGAAATGCTCATTTAGTTCTCTCAGAGCAGCTGGATATGTTCATGTGTTCACGTTATCATAGTGAGTGAGATGGCAGATGCTTTAAACACCATGAGCGTCACATAAGTATGTACGAGGCAAAACGGCGCTGCTCATTTACACAGGTATGCAGAACAAGCAGAATATAGGTTTAAGGTATATAGCAGTTTTGTGTGCTGTATATTAATCGACACACTCATATAATGATTTGATTTATTGCACAGCTATATTTTAGATGTATTCATCCATCTATCAAATCGTGCATTTTACGTGACATCTGCGTTATATTGTAAATTCCCTCAGCAACACGGAAATTCCCTCAGCCTTATAAATGGAACATATCCGCAGGGAGGGATGGTGTTCTCGAATATGGGAGGGCATGTTCGACGTATATCCTTCTTTTGCAACCACTCTTCGTCCACATTTCTGGACACAACTGGTTTTTGAATGGTGGAAATGGGACATTCCCACTGTTGGAATTGAAAAACTCAAGGGAAGATAATGACCCTATAGCAGAAGAACAGAATCTTAAGATTATAAGAGAGTGTCTCACCCAGTCTCCACACTGGGATGCAAATATCCTTGAATTCCAGACCCAGCTACCCTTCTGTACAACAGAAGTGGAGATTTCCTAAGAACAGATAAAGAACATAAGAGGGTGCCTGAGTGGCTCAAGTTAATGACATGCTAAAGACAAGGGCAGCGACAAAACTCAAGAAGTAATTGGCCTCGTAATAGCCTACCAGAGATTCAGTCTTGAGAGATCATCCAAGAAAAGTGTGGTCGGCAGAGACATCTTCCACTGGTGATGTAGACTGCATGCGGTGGGAAGGGCACAGAGTTGCAATCCAGTAGTCGTTGCCTATTTTTATTTATTTATTTTTTGATATTTCATAACCATCACTTTTGCTATTAAATGCAATGTTTAAATGGTTGCTTGCTATCTGGGGTATGTGAAATGTAAGAGTGATTCAGTTTTAAAATGAGTAGTTTATTTTATTATTCATTCTATTCTTCAAAGTGTGATTTAAAATTAAGATAATGTTAGGAGATATCAGAATCCAGAGAGAGATGGATGAATAACAACACAACGCTTTATTGAACAGTGTCCAAAGCAGGTGAGGATACACGATAAACAATGAGCAAAGCAAGATAATGATTCAGTTCTTAGGATTGCTGGTAAAGATAGAGGAGATGACTTCAAATAATAAGTATATCCACATACACACCTTTTGGTTGCTGTAAGAGTGAATGAATTACAAATAATGTTTTTGTCTAATGCCTGCTACGGGCAATCCTATAAGATTATTACAAATTCCATTGTACGACATGGATCTAATAAACTTGGGTACGACATGTACTGTATGTAGACAGTCATATGATAACACCTATTAAATCATACGCTATGACGCAAGATAGTATAGAAGAATAAAACTTCATCAGCATGCGCTAGTAGTAAACAAATTGAGCAACATGAATTGCACTTTGACAATTGTGGTTTTCATGTGAGCTGAAAAAAAAAGAGGAAGAAAGAGGATAATATGGACACGGTCATGGCTAGGGAAAAGAGACCCAACTTGGCATGCTAATTTTGCAAATGGAGCTTGAGGTAAGTAGTTTTAAGTTTTCAATACACCATTTCATGTTGCATTTTTATTGGCTAGTCTGTAGACGTAGGTTGTAGCATTAAACACGAATATGAATAGTGAACACAATTATGTTAAAAAAAAAACTAAATACTGTGGTAATGAGTGTGCTGATAAGGTGCAGGTGCAGATAATGGCTGAGTAAGTGCAGGTGATGAGCTGGAGGAATGCTGGGAATTTTGATTGATATGGCTGGATTATGACTGCATCTGAAATCGCATACTTCCCTACTATATAGTGGGTGAAAAACAGCATGTTACAAAATAAGCATGTCAGAATTCACAGTACTCATGAAAGTGTATGCAAAAAGTACCCGGATGACCTAACTTCCGGCGAGATTCTGAAGTGTGCATACGATGGACACTTTACTATCCCATAAGGCCACGGGAGAGGCTTTGTGAACGATAGTGAAGCTACGCCACTGACGCTGGTAGGTCACATGATAATGACAATATGACGAACAGTGTTGTGCAAGTTACTTCCAAACTGTAATACATTATACATTACTTGTTACTGTTATTTAAAAGTAATTCATTACCTTACAATATTACTGTCTCAGAATTGTAATGCGTTACATTACTCCTGTATTACTTTTGAGTTACTTTCACCAAAATAGCTATACAGTAGTAGAACTTAATATTCTAAGGCTGTAAAGATATGCATATGAAACACTCAGATCCACGAACCTGCAGAATCGCGACACACCCCTTCCAACTCCAAGAGTTATCCTACCCGTTCAGATCCAATGCTACCACATCTTTAAATTACTATTAGTAGGCTATTATTTGAATGTTGAAGTTAACATTATAAAATACGTAGACCTAGGCTACACCACAAAACTAGTTGAGGATAAATTATTTAAAATTGGGGAATTCCAGCGTTATGGACGTGACATTTGCAGTCAAAACTTGAAATATAAATTCTCAGAAAATGCATTTAATACCAACATATTGAAACATCTGTTTATCCATAGGCTACCCCCTTAAAGCAAGTCCAGACATTATAAAAATATCAGTCTACACATGCGTTTTATATTTAATATGAGGGAAATACACACACATTCATGCGTGACAAAAAAAATATTTAACTTTTAGGGGGCAAAATATTTTTTTGTAATTCTGTGAATTAGCCTACACTGCGCATATCAAAAGTAATAGCCTACTACCCACCAGATGAAGAAGGGTTGGCTCTCCACAGAACATAAAATTTTTATTTTATTTTTCGTGTTCGCATTTATGAGTAAGAAAACAATGTAAGGACGTGACAGTTCTCCGTTACGGACGCGACCGCTCTGAAGCGGCACTAAAAGACTGTTTTAAAACTTTCAAAGAGACCTCAAACAGAAGACACAAAGCCTTTCTTTAAAGTGAATTTCGATTTGAACTAATTGTATCTTAATTTTAATCAATGTTTCATCAACCAATTGCCTGGATTTAATAAATAAGAAGTAAATATAGCAGATAATAGATAGGCTAATCACGACACGGAGGCGCCTGCGCGTGAACTGGAGCGCGTTTTATAAATTAACCGAAACTCAGCGTATAAGGTAGCCTACTTCATAGACCTGAAAAATATATCTATATTGAAATGTCTACTTGTAAACAGAACAATTCAAAACGAAAGAAAATGGACTGCTCTCTGCTTATGAAATGTGCATTTCTCTCTGGCGCATTCACTAGCCTACTGCGAAGATCGCGAGTCAGCAACGTCAACTTCATCTTTATTAATAAACAATTAAAATGTCTCCTTGCTATATTTCACATATTCATAATCATTGCTTTTGCCGGTTCTTTGTGACAGCTTTTAGGTGCTTTATCGGCAGCGCATCAAAAACATGATTGCGTGATGAAAACATGAAAAATACCACCTAAACACAGCCTAACTGTTTATAAAGAAAACGCTGCCACGCTGCCATTTAGTCTTTATTTACAAACTTGGACACCACACGCGGCTATTGACTGACCACGAACAGGTAACTTAGCCTACTTGCATTTTTCATCCGTCTTGCGGTCTTGGTGTTTTTTTTTTTTTTTTTACAATTAAAACTAAAAGTGTGTTGTAACGCAAGCGTAACTGAACATGTACCGAGTACAATATTACTGAAAATTGATTAGTAATGCCTTACACTACTGCGTTACAGCAAAAACTAATATGTTACTGTAATGCATTACGTTTGTAACGCGTTACTCCCAACACTGATGACGAATGTAGTACGTCCAGATTACGTTCATGTTACATTCATACTACACACATTGATACTATATAGAACATACTTTTTTAGCTGTCGCAAAGTAATTACTTTTTCAAAATAAGTACCTACTCGAGAGAGTATGTGATTTTGGACAGCCTATGTGTGTGTGAATGGAGTATGGCGTGTATGAGGGAACGACAGACAGGGGAACTGTGACAGATATGGGAAAAATATCAATATATCATGTGTTCATTTTTTGTCATATATTGACGTTAAACCTAATTTTGTCTTATACTGAGAGATGCATTTTGCTTTGTGGAGGAGCTAAGATGTAAACTGGCGGTTTGCATTCATTTATACTCAAATGGTTAAAAGCAAACTCATCACATGTTGAAGAGTAATATCTGATTAGCTTGAATTCATATATAATTCAATATTTATGTCATACTGAAAATACTAACAAAATAATTTAGCTTGCATTGAATACAAAACATTTATTTTAGGATATTTTTTTCTTAACAACTAAAATGTTCTGCAGTGTTTTATTAAGATATTTGTTTTTCAAAAATGCATCAAAATGTTAGCTCAAGTAAGAAGTGTATTTTTTTTTTTCAATTGGGGCATTATCTCATAAAATAATAGGCAACATTATTAGAGTGATATTTCTATAATTTTATATTCAGATAATGCAATAACTAAATCATTGTACTGTAGATGGTCTAGAAGATTTTAAACATACGGCTTGTCAAAACTCATAATTACATGGTTCATTTACACCATAGGGCTTCAATCCTGTTCCTGGAGGGCCACTGTCCTACAGAGTTTAGTTCCAACCTGCTTCAGCACACCTGCCTTTATATATTCAAGCGATCCTGAAGAGCTTGATGAGCTGATTCAGGTGTGCTTGATTAGGGTTGGAACTAAACTCTGCAGGACAGCGGCCCTCCAGGAGCAGGATTGAAGACCTCTAATTTACACCATTACATGGCCTTGAGGATAAATTCATTTGCATGGAAGTAGACCTGCATGCAGTGTAGTAATAAATCATGCCAATGTTAAGAATTGCCTTCCCCTTATCATACATGTTAAATGCATGTGGTGTAAAATGTGCAACATAGATTTAGGCATACATGAATGTAACAGCATGTGACCTCATATCATATGCATCCGTTCATATTACTAGGCATCTCTCACCGTGCATGTCCTGTTTTTAATACCAACACACAGATAAAAGCTGGCTGAGGTCATAGTATGAGGTAGTTGATTTGGACATCCCTTATCCTCATGTTTTTATCTCACGTTGGCTTTAAGATCACAACTTGGCACTAGTTAAGCGCTTGCCATCTGGTAGAACACTTGCTGGGTCTCCACAGGACAACTTCATGCTTTTTCAAGCCAGTTTTAGACTTCGGTCTGAGCCCATGCCAGGTGTTCTGTCAAACTGTAGCTTGAGAGACGACAGCAACCTCGGAGATAATTACACTGATCTTACATATCACAATGCCAACCGAACTAAAATAGCTCGAAACTAGGGACATGGGGACATTGAAAGGGGTATTTAATGTTTTTACAGAGTGAAATTAGAAAGCCAACCACTGTATGAGAAAATCCAAAGATCTCTTAAAAAGGAATATCTTTTTTTAACTTAATAAATTGCCACAGTTGTTGATTTTATTATTATAATGGTATATCTTACTCTCAAACAGATCTATGGCAAATTATTGTTTGCGTATTATTATTTACCTCATATTATTGTTTGTGCGATAAAAACATAATTGTTCACCTGAGTGGAATTTTGATGCAATATAGTTCAATTAATTTTATTTATTGTACATTCATTACACTCATAGCATTTCATTTCACTGCAAGGACCCCATGACTGATGGAAAAACTATGACAAGAACAACTGTTCTGTGTGATAGCAGGGTGAAGTCATTGTTGGGTCTGTTTATGGACATCCTGTTGAGAGCATGTGCAACAAAAAAAAAAAAAGCTGCTCATCTTCTCAGTGGATGACTTATTGTCCAGCAAGCTATAGTGTACACTTGCTGTGCACAAATGTTGTGTAATTACGTGTTAATCTGGCATAATCTGGTCTAATGCCAATTTCACACATTTCACATTTAATGACCTACTAACCATTAAATAAATAAAAAACTGCACCACTATACTCGACAGGTTAGTACCATATTAGCCCAAATGTGTGTTTTTTTTAATTGTCTGTCTTTGATCAGAGAATCCCTACCACAACCCACATCCACCAACATAATCATTTTATTAACACTACATATGTACTACACATTTGCCTTTAAAGGATCAGTGACTCCTTGTGTAACTAATGCACATAACTCCTACTGATGTTTGTATATATAGTCATTTCTTTTCTGGCAGAAAAAGAATAATAAATGGAAAATGTGAGTAGAGACCACAGGTTTTCAAGTGTGGGCAGGCATCTATATTCAGATTTATCTCTATATGCCACATTAAGTGAGGTCATATTTAATATTAGACAGGGCTAATTTGAACTACGAACTGCTTCAGAGAACCAAGAAGGTAGCAGCATTTATATATATTATGTTATTATTGTCCTATTCCATAAAGACATTGCAATCGGATTGTTAATGAGCTATGGTACGAGATGTTTCTGTCACAGACTGCATTTCTCATCATCCTCCTTGGCACCTAACCACACCTGGAACACATCTAGCCCTTATCACCAGCACTATATAGAGCACACACACTCCCTCAGTGTATGCTGCGCAGAGTGATCAATGTATAACATCGAAGTGATTTCAACTCGCAGTTCACAACTATTGTCTGACCTCGTCTGATGCTAAAAACTACTACCTGGCATAATGTTCCTGACTACCTTGCTAGATACTTCTGTTACCTCATCCAAGTCGATCTCCAGTCATCACGTCATCCAAGTCATCTTTAAGTCCTCCCTCATCTCAACGTTGTTCCCCCGTGTGTGTGCTCCCATGATTCTGTAAGACAAAGACTCGACGTTAACAATACAATTCTATCTCATCTGCTAACTATCTCAAAATCCTAGTTGAAAAGGTTTTTTTATTTTTTATTATTATTATGGTTTATCTGCCTGCATTTAATCCAACCAAGGTCGTGATTTTGACAACAAGCTTAAAAAGATTTGTTGGGATTCCTTGGAATTCATAAGTCCAAAACACCACCTTACCATCCCCAGGGAAGCTCACAAACTGAGAGTTTAGAACTGCACTCTTCTTTCAATAGTGGGTACACTAGATGTGCCAAATTGAGCCAAAGTATCAGTCAATTCATTCACATTATTAACTGTACTAAAAATTAAGCAACTGGGTACTTACCCATCTGCTGTTTGGAAGAGAGACTCGTCTTCCTGTATATGTACAATTTTGAACTTGCACACAAGAAAACCTGTCCAGAGTTTTATATCATCAGTCAATGACACGTTTAGCGACAGTGAGCTGCATTACACACGGGATTGAAATTGTGACTACAAATAAATCTCTAACAATAATTTTGCTCATGACTCGTCTTGAAAAGATTAATATTCGTTTTGGAGACAATGTGACGGTCGTCGTAGGAGAAGTCACACTGCAGGACTGCAAGTCAAAACTTCTAACACTGCCAGAATTTCGTCAGAGGTAAAATTTTATCGCAGCAGCCATTAATTTGCTGTCGGTGAACATGTCAAACTAACAATCAAAGACTTCAGATTTTAGTTTAGGATCAGAGGAATCTTTTAGGATTTGCAAAATTTGTATCAGATAGCAAAATCGTGGCCAAAATCGTACAGTGTACCCAGCTTGACTCTTGCATTGCCTATTACAAGAGCTGTATGAGTTGGTTAGCCTAAGATAGCTGGCAGTGCCATAACCAACCTCGCTGGCGTCACAGAAATGATGCTGCTGGACACTCAGGTGTCTTAAACCGGATTTTGAGAAGCCTATGTTGAAGTCTGACTACTTCAATAGCTCATTCAGCCAGTTCTTCCATGGGTGTGCAAGACTTGTATAGCATTTCTTCATCCTACCCAAAGTTCATTCAACACAGTTCTTAAACAATTATTTATTTTAGCTGGAAGATCCAAAAAAGCTAGAAACCCGAATGTATCGTAAATTGAGTGAACAATTGACAGAATGTTTCTTCTGCTGCTATGGGCTGATTCTGAGGAAGACCGCGTCAGTTTTCATGTCCCGGTGTATGCCAAGTGAGCGATCCATGAGAAGTTTATTTTTATCGATGTCTAAAGTTTCAAGATCGTTGGCTCTGTCCTCCTCTGGGATAGAAGCAAGATCAGAACATTGACTGCTGAGCCATTTCATCAGTTTGAACCCAGCAGTGGCACATGCTGTCTGTGTAGGTCCACGGCTAGCCTTTCATTTTGAACAGATTTAAGACAGTCATCCACAGACAACACACACGCACACACACGTAGAAACACTCGCACTCACACCTAAAACTGCAGGGCGCCGATATTCCTCCAATCAACCTGCATGCAACGGCAATAACGTTTTCTTTTTATTCAGCCACCGCCAGAGTGAAATAAGAATGGAAATCCTTCCACTTGGATTGATCTCTAGTTAAGACAGCAGCGCTCCGCAGCGAACGTCAGGTAACCCCAGCACCGGAATCCACCTCGCTACTCAGCAAAATCTCTTGGGGTGCGAGGAATCCCAGTCACGGCAGTCCAAAGTGAAAGATCGACCCGCACATTGAAGAGGCTACAAACACGTCGGCCGTGGGAAACAATACCCGGTTTCCTACATGCCATCAAAGGGACCAAACAACCAATCTTCCCGCATGCCACCCAGCATGTGGGACCAGAAAAGCAGGACGAAACTCCGTGGCGCACTTCGATACAAGACAGGTATATATACACACCCTCTTAAGCTGTGATAGGCTTAATAAAAAGACCTGAAGCAACCAATAGCGGCCCAAAGCCAACATCTATACTGCCACACACATATAAATTGTTCCAAATTGTGCTAATAACCTCTGCATTAGCTCAGTGTTGAGACTGCCCCAAAAATATGTACAGTCATATACTCAGATAGCAGACTGTCAGGATACAAGCACGGAGACAGAGGTAAATGAATCCAAACACAGCTTTATTCAATGTGACAAAAGTGCAAGTTGAGTATTCAGAGTTCAGGTGCAGATTCGGTGAAAATCACTCAGTGCGGGAGAGACAACAGGTCAGCATGTTATCTTCAGGTTAGTTGATGTCAAGCAGTTACAGTTCATCAATACTTGTCTTTTCTCTTTCAGATGCAGCCGCTAGCAAGCAACCTCGGAGTGAACACAGGAAGCTCAGGAGAATACAGGATCACTGGTAACATGGAGTCAAACAGGATTTCTGGAGAAGGCGGAACAATGATACAGAGGTTAGTGTTTCACAAGTGAGTATACGTTACTTTGCAGAATCGTTGATGTACCAGAGACTTCAGGAGACAATGGATAAAGGTCTGTTCCTGTTGGAGGCTTGACCTTGAACTGAGGCTGTGGTGAGTATTTTATAGAGCTTGCTGATGAGGCTGTTGATTGTGAACAGGTGCAGGTGATAATACTCAGGGGAGAGTAACTGCAGGTGCGCCAAAGAGGATTCTGGGGAATGTAGTGCAGAGATGGACGGTGAAAGTGACACAGACGACTCATGTTTGGACATTTTGTTTGGGCTTTTTGAAAGACACTGAGTTTTTTGGTTATTTTTCAAAAATATATCAGACACCTACAGAGCAAAATGCAATCACATTTTTTTTAAATGGTTAAATCCATCAGAGTTTATATTTATACATGTTTTAGGTGATCCTTTGATCAATCTTGTGTTATTTAATTTAAAAGTTAATTTAATCTGCTATGTAAAGCAAAATTCCTGAGTGGGAATTTTTTTTTTGTCAAAATCGTGAAATGCATGATTGATGGTGGGGAGAAGTGGTTATCAAGCTTGAATTCAGATGAACTTGTTTGAAGTGGCGCCTTTGCTGATTCTTTCTGACTTGCACTAATGGAATGAAAATCAGCTCTGAGTATATCAGGCCTATCCTAATTTCCTATTGTCACAAGCCTTTATGAGACAAAGGTGACCTTCAGCACCAGAAGAACTCCTATTGTCCTTTTCATTCCTCCGGCAGCAGATAACTCATCCCATGTCCCACGACACACTATAGCAAGGGTGTTCATTTACTTAATTATTAAGAATGTCAATTGGGGGAGAATACACTATCAAAAGCATTCTGTTTAGTTGATAGAAAAAACTAAAGTGACAGTGCATAATGTTTATTATAGGTACATGACAGGTATGATTTTAGATTTTAGAAATGAGTTCAAAGAATAGCCTATTTGCAAAATGTTTATATTAACATACTACTAGTACTTACTAAAACCAGGTGAGTAAGGTGTTAACTATACAGTTAGTTTTTCCTTTTTCAGTTTGACCTGTTCAGGCCAGTTTACAGACCTGTTGTATAATAGACCAACATAATAGACACCCATTACTACACAGCTCTCTAAAATACTGATTGGCCAATCACATTCATCCGGATAAGTGAAAACGGCGCCACTTTCATGGCTGTGTCCAACTAAAAAATGCTGCCTCCGCTGGCAAGATATATGGAGGTAGAAAGGCAACAAGGCATATCCCAATCAAATGAATGTGTCACGTCTTATGTCTGTCACCGTTGGTAAATCCTATGTCTTCTTCTAGTCTCGTGTCTCTGTTGTTGTATGTGTGTGCACTGATCAGAGGGGCGTGGCCGCTCATCAGCGCTCGTTCAGTAATCACCCATCATCTCATCACCAGCTGCAGTCTATCTATTCCTGTGTATATATTCTCATCAACTTCTCATCTCCGTTGTCAGATCGTTGTTTGTTGGTGTTTGGTGGTGATCCCTGTACGTTTCCAGTCTCAGTCCTTCATTGTTCCTGTCGTGTTCCCGTGGATGTCCTGGATTCGTTGTGTTCTTCGTCACTCTCACCACTTCTTGCACCTTGGATTACATCTGACCATCGGAGTCCCTGCGCCGCCAGCCTGCCGCCTGTGGACTTATTTACTTTGTCAACCACTTTAATAAACTGATTTACTCGCTATTGCTTCCTACTTTATTCGTGACAGAACGATCTGACCTCAAAATGGAAGCAGCGAGTAATTCGGCAGAGAGCCTGGACGAGTTCGTCAATAACAGCAGACGCCGGATGGAGAACCAAGAGAAGAATCTCAACGAGACGGCGCGCGCTGTTCAGGCGTTGGTGGCGCAGGTGTCCGGGCTCACCCAGCAAATCCAACAGCTGCGCATTCCCGCTGCGACAACCCCACCGCCGATTCCCCAACCACCACCAGTGGACCTCTACCAGTCAGAGCCCCGCCTACCAGCTCCGGAGACATACTCAGGTGAACCCAACTTCTGTCGGGCCTTTCTAACCAAATGTTCAATGCATTTCTCACTTCAACCCAGAATTTTTCGCGAGGAGAGAACCAAGGTCGCCTTCGTTCTCACACTACTGACTGGGAGAGCGGCCCTATGGGGAACGGCGGTGTGGGAGAACCAGTAAGATTGCTGCACCTCGTTCCAAGCGCTCTCCGACGAAATGAAGCGTGTCTTTGACCGCGCAGTGGCCGGCAGAGAAGCAGCCAGAGTGCTCGCCGACTTGCGTCAAGGACAGCGATCCGTGTCGGACTTTTCAATCGAGTTTCGGACTCTAGCGGCGGAGAGCCAATGGAACGAGGAGGCGCAGTGGGACATGTTCCTGCATGGGTTGGCTGACCGCGTCCAGAAGGAAATATATGCCATGGACTTACCCCCGAAACTCAATGACTTAATCGCCTTGGCATTGAGAGTGGACGCCAGGCTGTCACGAGCAGAACGGCGAGTACCCACTATCCGCTCTTCGGCGGAATCAGAAGGCCAACGCTCTGGAGGCGGGGACGCGGTCAGCCATACCTACGATCCCGAGCCCATGCAGGTGGGTAGAGCCCGGCTTTCCCGGGAGGAGAAGGAAAGGCGGAGATCCCAGGGCCTCTGCATGTACTGTGGAGGAAATGGACACTTCGCCTACAACTGTCCTTTAAAAGGCCCAGCCCGACAGTAAGTATGAGGCTACTGTCGGGTGGGATCTCCGCCGAGAAGACCTCATCAACATCGACTCTCCTTCCGGTTAGACTCCGATGGTCCAACCACTGTCACGCACTTCTAGACTCGGGCGCCGAAGGTAACTTTATGGACCACACTTTTGCACTCAACCACCAAGTTCCCCTCAAACCCCTCACCCATCAGATTGCAGTACACGCCCTCAATGGCCAAGAACTCCCCACTATATCTCTGGTCACTGAAGACATCACCCTCATCACGTCAGGCAACCACTCAGAAACCATCTCCTTTTATATCCTGGACACTCCGCTTGCACCCATCGTTCTTGGTCACCCATGGCTCACTCGTCACAACCCCAAAATAGACTGGCAGCTTAAATCAGTAGCATCATGGAGCAATTTTTGTCATAAGTCCTGTCTTGTGTCTGCCTGTCCGTCTGTTTCTGTTCATGTGTTGCAGGAGGAGACAGTGGATTTATCTAACGTGCCCATGGAGAATCGGGACCTGAAGGAGGTGTTCAGTAAGTCTCGGGCTGATTCTCTTCCTCCACACCGTCCCTATGACTGTGCTATAGAGTTATTGCCAGGTACGTCTCCGCCTAAGGGCAAATTATATTCACTCTCTGTCCCAGAGAGAGAGGTCATGGAGAAATACATTTCTGATTCTCTAGCAACGGGATTCATCCGCCCTTCCTCTTCTCCAGCGGGGGCGGGGTTATTTTTTGTGGGGAAGAAAGATGGATCATTGCGACCTTGTATTGATTACCGGGGGTTGAACAACATCACGGTAAAGAATACTTATCCTTTGCCGTTGATGTCTTCAGCTTTCGAGAGGTTGCAATGTCTGCCTTATGAATGCCTTCCTCTGATCACTTTTTAAGGCAGCGTAGATGTATCCTTCACTATCTGTGATGTCCTAAAATCCTGTTTGTTCAGTTCTGTAGCAGTTGAGCAGTTTTAAGAATAAAATATTGTATTGTAGTAGGCAGTTTTAGGGCCAAAATTAAGAAGCTTGCTAAGAACTGTTTTTATTTGTGAGCTAATAAAATATTTCAACAAAAATATTTCTGTCCTATTGTTTACTTGTGGCGTGTTGCAAGCAGATGTGTAATAAGCAGGATATTGTAGAGCTGGCCGATATTTATCACAAAATAAACCGTCATTCACGTCAGGGTTCTGATCACCCTGTCTGGGTTAACTTGCAAGAACAATTGGCTGGCTGTACTTTATCCCTTCATTATTGAACTGACTGAGTAATCATCCAATCACAAGAACATGGAGGCAAAGCCTTCTCTGGTATGTTTTTTTGTTGTTGTTATTTTCACTTGTATTTAAATTGTTTTTGAGCACACACTGCCTCCTTTTACATCTCAGAGAAAATGGTCCTGATAAGAACAACTGTGAATACACTTTTTGAGTGCCACTACCCTTCATAGGATTGTATAATTGTATTTAATAATCTCCTCTGAGACCAAATTATTATGCAAGCAGAAGCTAAGTTCATACGATGCAAAATGGCATATGAAATGGCAATTAGAGATCAAGACACCATGTTAAAAGTGCCCGTAGAAAACCATGTATAAAAGTAACGCATGAGGAATCTCGTTAATGAATCCAAAGGTGCCAAGCAACTCATAAGTCATTAAAAAGCAGCTACCTTTGATTAATTATTAACAACAAAGTTAACTGTAATTGGATCATTCAAGGCCTGCAGGAATAAATCATTCATCCATGGAGGTATACCCAGAGAATTTGTCATGCCCACATAAAGTCGTGTTGTTTGAGGATGATGGGATAGCATATATCACATTGATTAGTTATATGTAAACACTCAGAGTGGAATTATCACATTTAAGCAAGACAAGTGGGGTACTGGTCCCATTACATGTATAAATAAATGTATTTATAAACAGGGAACATAGGAATCAGTATCTTGACTTGAGGTATATGAACAGAAGAGAGCATTGGAAAATGCATAGGAGACCAACAAAGTGATGCTCAAGTTAATTTCACTCAAATATAACTAATAGTTAATTTAATAACTGATTAGGCTATATTGAAGGGGGTCATATGATGCTATTTTAAAAGTGCATTGGGTGGAATAGAAAGGGTTAATGCTTAATGTTCAAAAAAAATCACATACTGTACATTATTGCAGTACCTCTATTCATTGTCTGTCTGAAATGATCTGATTTCAACAAAGCCCCTCCTTCCGAAAAGCCCAGAGTGCTCTGATTAGCCAGCTGACCCAGTGCATTGTGATTGGCCAATAACCTCAAACATGTGTCAGAAATATAACACTCCTTACCAAAATCGCAAGCTTTAGCTTCCAAGGCATCTAAAGCAACTTTAAACACTGTTAATGTCATCAGTATTACTGAATCTGTTCGAGGCTGAGTTCTGAAAATGCAGATGATCAAGCAGAAAGACCATAACCAGTTTTGCAAGCACGGCTTGAGCAGAACATGTTTAGTTTTTATTTTGTAACTCTCACCTAATAGATATATGTTAACATTTTAATTTGTCTTCTTCACTGTAACAACATTATTTCCTAAGTGACTTATGTCATAAGTGACAACTTAAAATACAGTTTAGAAAACATACTGAAGTGTATATTTCTAATTTATTTAGGGGAGTATAGCATTAGCTGTATAGCAAAATAGCTGTCCTCCGGATGTACTGTACTGTATTTACTGTACACAAACTAACTTTTGCATTGTACTCCTCAGAAACAGTGTTTTAAATCAATCTTAACCATTGGTTCCTAATTTCATAAATTTCTGGATGGCCAAACAAAGGGGTTTTCCTTTCACACAGAAACACACAGCATCTCCACGATGTAATGAAAACATTACAATTCTCTGAAGCCTGTCTTTAGTTGGGCGTTACGCTAATATGTCACATTGTGTAGCAGATCTGGACTTCGATTGAGCCGTTTTAGGCCGTCACAAATGGCACCATAAACATGCTAAGTGTCTGCACTTTCATGACGCAACATAACTTTGACTGTCGGGTAGAAGTCTGCTGCGGAGCTTGCTTCAGTGCGGCCTCTGCAAAAGTGTTCATCGAGGGTGCATATCAACCACGAAGGGAACGCTCGCGAGCACCCTTCTGAAACCTAAAATGACTAACCCTGTGGGATATTATAAGCTTTGTAACTTTGAAGATCTTATACATGCAAAAACATATACATTACACACTAAAGGAAAATAAAAACATTAAAAAGCATTTTCAGACCCCTGTTAACTGTTAAAAGATAGTAGCGAAGAGGCATAGTTTTATATTTGGGGGTTACTATCATGGTAAAGAATAGAGCCTATGGCTTGCTGAGTGATAGTCTAATTGCTAGTTACATTAGCACATGCATGTGTGCAATTGCTAGCTAGCAGTTAATGACAAGTTAATACATTTATTTTGATGTTTCTAATTGTAGTGGTTTTACTCATTTAGTGAAGTTTCAGCTACACATAGTCTTTTAGTAGGGTTAATAGTTTAATTTAATACTAAGAAATAACCTCTTTTTAGTGTATTGAATTGAAATTAAATTAAATGTGTTCACAGACGCAATGTTATAGCACTTCTGTAAAACAGGAAAATGCCAGGTTGCATTCACATCCATAACCTGAGTGAAGCCAGACAAGCATATGGGTATTTACCCTCCAATGGATTTACATCTATGGCATAATGGAATGTATGCCTTGTCAACATGGATAGTATAAACATGTCAATACAGCATTATTATTCTCCATCTCTTTTATTGCTAATATTATTATTGTTGTGTTAAGTAGTCAGACAACTACTTAAATATGTCCTTTCAAATGTTTTCTAAGCATTACACTTTTCAAGAAGATTTAGAAATTGTCTGGATTTTATTTCAAGAGAAACATGAGAATGAAGATTTATATACCAGTATTCAGTCATAATTTTTTATTCTAGCTTTTTTAAAACCAAAATTGAGGTTTGTGATTAATTAACTGATATAGACACTGTGTGCTCGCCTATTCTAAGAGAATCTGCTTACATGTACATATTTTCTTAGGTTGTCATTGGCCTGTGTGTGTGTGTGTGTGTGTGTGTGTGTGTGTGTGTGTGTGTGTGTGTGTGTGTGTGTGTGTGTGTGTGTGTGTGTGTGTGTGTGTGTGTGTGTGTGTGTGTGTGTGTGTGTGTGTGTGTCCTTTATGCCACCTGCACAAATGCAATGATATGCTGTGAAGAAAATTGTACGCTGTAAAGTTTCCATTTCTGTCTATGCAATAGACAGTCATCCACGTCTAAGATGCATCCTAAAGCTGCTGACATCAACATTGTCACACATTAAGCAGGGCCTGAGCACAAAGACAAGGTGAATTAGTCCCTATATTGAATTTCCAGCATGTTGCACAAGGCTGGAATACCAAACTCTCTGAAAGAAATCCAGTTTAGAACCTCAGGAGCTTATTCTATTTATCCAAATGCATTTAGTTTAAACTTATGACAAATCACCCAGAACTTGAACACGGAAGCCACAAATATGTTTATTAAACCATGATAAAAGCATCTTTTAATTTTAGTGTGAGAAACAGTGGTTTCTCACTGTTTTTTATTTTCTTTTTTGTTTTTATGGTGGCACCAATGCCATGGAAATTCTCAGGATGAGGTTTTTGTTACTTCAGACGTTCCTCGTAACAAGCTACACTCTTTGATAAGCAAGCCTACCGAAAGGAAACATCTCGGGTTACGTCTGTAACCCTTGTTCCCTGAGAAGGGAACAAGACGCTACATCGTTTGACGACACTTTGGGGAATGCCCTCAGTGTGTAAGCGTCTAAAGCAAGTGTAACAATAGTCCAGTCTTGATTGGCGCTGTGTCATGACGTAACATATGAAGTAGCACTCGCCGGCGGAATGCAGAAGTTATAAAAGGACACCAGCACACAAAGAGAGTAGCTTCTAAAATATCGAAGCAAGTAGCTCCAAGGCATGCAGAGTCGTGGCAAGGAGACACAGCGTCTCTTTCTCTTCTCAGGGAAAAAGGGTTTCAGTTGTAACCGCAGATGTTCCCTTTCGGAGGAACCCGTGCTGCGTCGTATGATGACACTTTGGGGAACGAATATCCACTAAGAAATGTCTAGGCACAGCTAGGAAGAGAGCACCTGCATACCTGGCATAAAAGGAAGGTGCAGACTGTAAAATCTCTTAAATGTATGTGGGGTAGCCCAGCCTGCAGTGTCACATACTTCCAGCTGGGAAACCCCAGAGAGGAGGGCTTTAGAAGTCCCCATGCTTCTAGAGAAGTGAGCCCTTCTGGCCAGAGGTGAAGGCATACCACGCACCTGGTAGGCCAAAGATATAGCCAGAACAATCCAGTTGCTGATCGTCTGCTTAGAGGCCGGGGATCCCTTTCTGGGTGACCCAAAGCACACTAATAGCTGTTCTGATTCCTCCAACGAGAAGACTTCTGAACATAAATCTCTTACGCCCGAACAGTTACGCCCGAATTAAGTCTTTCCTTTTCCACCGACACATAGGGTGGAGGATGGAAGGCCTGAAAGATGTTAGATCGCGCCACATTAGAAGCCACTTTAGGCACGTAGCCTGGCCAAGGATGCAGGACAGTTTGCACCCTCCTAGGACGAATTCTAAGCAGGGAGGAGAAATGGACAGAGCTTGAAGGTCCCCAACTCGCTTAAGGGACCTAATGGCCAAAAGGAAGCCACCTTGAACATGGGACATTGGGATAACCCCTCGATAACCACTGCCAGATCCCAGGTTGGAACTCTGGCATGAGCCACAGGCCTCATCCTCCAAGTCCCATGGAGGAACCGTACGACCAACTGGTGCCTCCCCAAAGGCCCATTACTTAATGGAATGTGGAAAGTCGCAATGACAGGGAACATAACATTACATAGCATAAGTAAATAACATGACACATGAGAATGAGGAAACAAAATGCATTTGACATCATAGATGTTTTAAATCCACCAGCACAGAGAAAAAAACAACATTTCATGAATATGTCATCATGACCAAAGAAAATAAATTATGTTTTAATAAAGTTTGATAGGAATCAATCTGCAAGATATGACGCCCTTTATATATACTGAGTCGACTTACCAATGTTCATTGACCGCAATTCAGCATCCCACCACCACCCCATCTCCTCAAAATCGTCTGGTTACCATCCTAACCAGAGATACAGGGGGAGTACTCTGGGTTCGGGACAAAATTCCGAACTCGGAACCCTCTCCTCTGACAGCACGCCAAATACGCATACCTATTATTCCGTCTGATCTTTTGTAAGTGAACTTGTGAAACTTCTTCTGGTAACACTTTATTTCGATAGTCCACTTTAGACATTCTTTGCAGCTACATGTCAACTAACTGTCATTAGAGTATTAGTAGACTGCCTGCTTAATATCTGCTAACACTTTATTTTGTTGGTCCCCCAACAATGACTATAAGTAACTTGGCATCTACAAGTCAACTTATTCTCCTAACCCAAACCCTAACACCTAACCATAACCTAACAGTCTACTGACAGTCTACTACAGCCTACTTATACTCTAATGACAGTTAGTTGACATGTAGTTGAAAAGTTACTTATAGTTAGTAGAATGTCTAAAGTGACTATCGAAATAAAGAGTCACCAAGATATTTTATGTGATGCCTGCCACAAAGTTTTAGACATATGTTTTTTAAAAGTTGCATTCACAATACACTTCCCCCCTCAGTTTAAATGCCATGACACTTTTGACACAAACCATACTTATCTGGTTTTGTAAATCCCAACTTTGAGGATTATAACTTTGATTAATAAGCATGTTTACTACAGCAAGTTATTCAGATTTATGTTTGTTAGGTGCTCTTTATCTCATGGACATGAACATTGGACCCAGAAAATACCACATTGGCATTTACACATAGGGTAAAACAAGGTGAACAAGATATTAAAGTACTGCTCAGGGCATAAAGTCAGCATAATTATTCAGAAGTATTTCTCTCTGTTATGACAATTGGACATACCATTTTAATTGTCCTCTTTTTTAAAAGATTACTCCACAGAATCTCCATTGCCAGTTTGTGGTTCCATCCTGCTGCTCTCTGGGGGTTGAATCCAAGCCATCAATCATGATGTAATTCTGCAAAGTCTATTTCCTACAAAGTCCGATTGAGAAAGGGAGTGAGTCAACTACACGCAACATGGAAAAGCTGCAGTAAAACAGCTAAAATAATTCAGCCCTCTGTGCAGATTTCTGGGTCAGTTTACATGCATAATAATGATGAAATATAGCTGAATTTTACAGGTCTCTCTTTTGAGAATTGATTGTGATTATCGATTTTTCCCCCTAGTGCAGTGTATGCAGGGGTGCTTTAATAGGCGTATTATTTAACCTTTGTGGGTGGAAGGTGTACAGGGACACAGTTGTATAAGATGCACATCATCTGCCCCCTGTTCTCAGTGCAACCACGAAGGCTGTAGTCTGTTAAACAGAGCAATCAGCAACCCTTTTACAGCCGTTCTGAAATTAGGTACATACTGTATTAAACAGATGATTATTACAGCTGTTTATTACAGCCTGCTGTGAGCTGCGAGTTTGTTTGCGTCGTGGCTGTCTAAGCCTCGTATTAGCTTCGTATTTCCTTCTGTTTTTCCGTATTTCTCTCTTTATTCTGTTCTGAACCATCATTTAACTCATACTTACAACTCGGACTGTCGGCCAGACGCGTCTCAAGCCATTATACGGCTGGAACCGCAAATACGGTTGGAACATTGGTTGTTGGTCGTAGAGCGAGACACCGCTTCACTGCTGTTCGCCCTGCGATCGACTGCTTTTGTCAGCCTCGTTGCCCGCTGTGAGTTTGTTTGTTTGCGTTTCTTTGTTTGCGCAAATACGGTTTGAACATTGGTTGTTGGTCGTAGAGCGAGACACCGCTTCACTGCTGTTCGCCCTGCGATCGACTGCTTTTGTCAGCCTCGTTGCCCGCTGTGAGTTGTTTTTTTGCGTTTCTTTGTTTGCGCAAATACGGTTTGAACATTGGTTGTTGGTCGTAGAGCGAGACACCGCTTCACTGCTGTTCACCCTGCGATCGACTGCTTTTGTCAGCCTCGTTGCCTGCTGTGAGTTTGTTTGTTTTCCCATCTATCGTGCGTCTACATTACACCCATACCACTAAAAAGACGGTTTTTACCCATGACTTGAGTCATAAATTAGTATAAATATTAATAGCATCACTGGTTGCATCATTGCTAACTTACTGTCCATCTGTTAAAATGGCAAATATATCGGGTGTATGTTATCTACCTTTTGGTGCAGATGAGAACCAATCTGAATTGCTCGCGGTGCAGTCTGAATTAGAAGCTGTAGAAAAGCAGATCCGTGACCTTCTAGAGAGACAAGCTGAGCTGAGAGACCGGCGTTTAGCTCTTGAAACATCACGCGCTGATGCACACGGATCTGTGATTAACGTTAGTAACCCGCTGACGCTGACCTCGTCTACTCCGTGCGTTTCTCAGCATTGGTCCCGAGCGTCCAGGTCACGATCAGCCATGATTTCATTCACTCTGGCTCCAACACACCACCACGAAGCCTGAGTGGTTCCGCGGAAGCCGCAAGCCAGGACAAGAATCTTTTCGCCCCTCCCGGTTTTCGAGATCTCCACTCAGAACCGCTTCTCCCCTCCTCGCGAAACGGAACGCGATGCTGTGATCATCGGTGATTCCACCGTCCGACACGTCCACGCTACGTTAGGTAAAAGTAAGGTGCACAGTCACTGCTTTCCTGGTGCTCGTGTTCTCGATATCACTGCGCGGGTAACTGAGATCTTGAACGGTGACGACCGTGTCGGGGCTGTTGTGCTGCACGCGGGAGCTAACGACATTAGGCTGCGACAGACGGAGGTTCTGAAGAAAGACTTCAGGAGCCTTATCGATACGGTACGCAGCACATCGCCTGAAACATCGATTATTGTGTCTGGACCGCTTCCTACGTACCGACGAGGGCATGAAAAGTTCAGTAGATTATTCGCGCTAAATGAATGGTTATTGTCATGGTGCAATGAGCAGAAACTGATTTTTGTAAATAATTGGAATCTGTTTTGGGAGCGACCAAGGCTCTTCCGCGCTGATGGCTTACACCCAAGTAGAATCGGGGCAGATCTTCTGTCGGATAACATCTCCAAGATGTTAAATACCATTTGACTAGTAACCAAAAATCCAAATCACAGTCTCTACTGCACCAATTTAATTGATATTAATACTAGTGTAGAACATTGCATAGAAACTGTGTCTGTTCCTCATTTACTAAGATCAAATAATAAATCTACTGCGGGATCTAGAAAAAATCTAATTGTTATTAAAACAAAAAATCTCGCTATTAGTGAAAAAAAACAATTTCTAAAGCTAGGTCTTCTAAACATTAGATCGCTCACACCTAAGGCGGTTATTGTAAATGAAATGGTCACAGATAATAATTTCGATGTTCTGTGCCTTACTGAAACCTGGCTTAAACCAAATTATTATTTCGGTCTAAATGCGTCTACTCCGCCAGGATACTGTTATAAGCATGAGCCCCGTCTGATCGGTCGTGGCGGCGGTGTTGCAACAATCTACAGAGATATCCTTAATGTTACTCAGAAAACTCGTCATAGGTTTAATTCGTTTGAAGTGCTCGTGCTAAATGTTACGCTCTTAGATGTAAGAAAAAAATCCCTATTATCTCTAGCATTGGCTACCATATATAGACCTCCAGGGCCTTACGCCAATTTCCTAAAAGAGTTTGCTGACTTTCTTTCAGATCTTTTGATCAACGTCGATAAAGCATTAATTGTTGGAGATTTTAACATACACGTAGATAATTTAAATGATGCGTTAGGGGCTGCGTTTACAGATTTATTAAACTCCTTCGGGGTCAAGCAAAACGTCACCGGACCAACTCATCGTCTTAATCATACACTCGATTTAATTATATCATATGGAACCGATCCAACCGATATAGATATCATTCCACAAAGTGATGATGTCACTGACCACTACTTGGTAACTTGCATATTACGCACTGCTGTAATATGTCATGCTGCACCACGTTATCGACCAGGTAGAACAATTCGTCCATCCACCATAGATCATTTCTCAAATAGCTTATCTGATCTGTCTCAGCTGCTGCCTGAACCCAAACAAACAGATGAATTAGATGAACTAACTAGCACTATGAGCACCATTCTCTCTAGAACATTGGATATTGTTGCACCCATTAGATTAAAAAAGGTCAGAGAAAAAAGTATAGCACCATGGTACAATAATACTACGTATGTTTTAAAGAGAGAAACCCATAATTTAGAGCGTAAATGGAAAAAACTGATTTAGAGGTCTTTAGAATCACGTGGAAAAACAGTATGTCACTTTATAAAAAGGCACTTAAAACAGCCAGGGCTGAGCACCTCAGCAAATTAATAGAAAACAACCGAAATAATCCAAGGTTTTTATTTAATACCGTGGCTAGACTAACAAATAAACAGACGTTGTCTGAACAAAATACCTCGTTACAGTTTAGTAGTAAGGATTTCATGAACTTCTTCACCGAGAAAATTGAAAGCATCAGAATCAAAATCGTAAACGTTCGATCTTTGCTCACGCCTTATAATTCGGCCGCAATTATCACCCCGCAAGAACAATTACAATGCTTTACAACCATAGAACAAAAAGAGTTAAATAAACTTATCACTTCATCTAAAACAACAACATGTTTATTAGATCCTATACCAACTGAACTACTGAAAGAAGTGTTACCTATAGTGGAAGAGCCTCTTCTCAATATTATTAACTCATCTTTATCTTTAGGTCATGTTCCAAGAACGTTCAAGCTGGCAGTTATAAAACCTCTTATTAAGAAACCACAATTAGATCCAAATAACCTAGCAAATTACAGACCCATTTCGAATCTTCCATTTATGTCAAAAATATTAGAAAAAGTTGTGTCCGCTCAACTCGGCTCTTTCTTGCAAGAAAACGACATCTATGAAAAGTTTCAGTCTGGATTCAGGCCACATCATAGCACTGAAACTGCGCTTGTTAGAATCACCAATGATTTACTTTTAGCTTCGGACCAAGGCTGTATCTCAGTACTAGTTTTACTTGATCTTAGTGCTGCGTTCGATACTATAGATCACACAATACTCTTAGATCGACTACAAAATTACACTGGTGTTCAAGGACAAGCATTAAGCTGGTTCAGGTCATACTTATCTGACCGCTACCATTTCGTCTACTTAAATGGAGAAAAATCGATTATAACTTCGGCAAACTATTGAGTGCCGCAGGGATCTGTGTTAGGCCCTTTATTATTCTCAATATATATGCTGCCACTTGGTAATATTCTAAGGAAACATGGAATTAGTTTCCATTGTTATGCTGATGACACTCAAATATATATTTCATCACGGCCAGATGAATACGCTAAATTATCCAAATTGACAGATTGTGTTAAAGATATAAAAGATTGGATGACGCGTAATTTTCTTTTATTAAATCCAGACAAGACAGAGGTAATACTTATCGGTTCTAAAAACCGTCCACAAAACCTTTCACAGCACGACTTTAACATAGTAGGATGCCCTGTTACTTTATCCGCTACAGTAAAAGACCTGGGTGTTACATTAGACTGCAACCTGTCTTTTGAAAAGCATATTTCATATGTTACAAAAACTGCCTTTTTCCACCTTAGAAACATTGCTAAGCTACGTAATATGCTATCAGTCTCTGATGCAGAAAAGTTAGTTCATGCATTCATGACCTCGAGACTAGATTACTGTAATGCTTTATTAGCTGGTTGTCCTGCATCTTCAATAAACAAGCTACAGTTAGTCCAAAATGCAGCCGCTAGAGTTCTTACTAGATCAAGAAAATATGATCATATAACACCGATTTTATCATCACTTCATTGGTTACCTATAAAGTTCCGTATTAAATACAAGGTATTGCTTTTGACTTATAAAGCTCTAAATGGTTTAGCTCCAGTCTATTTAACGGATCTTCTATCGCCTTACAATCCATCGCGCTCTTTAAGATCACTAAATTCAAGGCTTCTGGTCATTCCTAGGATATCCAGATCCACCAAAGGAGGCAGAGCATTTTCACATTTAGCTCCGAAGCTCTGGAATAGCCTTCCTGATATTGTTCTTAGCTCAGACTCGCTCTCCCAGTTTAAAACTAAACTGAAGACGCATCTATTTAGCAAGGCATTCATATACATTTTTTATCTTACAGTTACTGTAAATTCTGCCTCTAGTTCATAAACGCCAGAGGAGAACTGGCCCCCGACTGAGCCTGGGTTCTCCCAAGGTTTTTTTTCTCCATTGGGTCATCTGATGGGGTGTTAGGACACCATTAGGTCACTGGATGGAGTTTTTTGGTTCCTTGCCACTGTTGCCTTTGGCTTGCTCAGTTGGGGATATTCAAATTAATTAACCAATCATACCATTGATCAGCTCTACCAAACTTGGATGTCTTTTTTCCAGTAATAAACAAGCATTGTTAAGTTGTTTTGATTGATACTGTGAAGCAGCTTTGATACAATCTGTATTGTGAAAAGCGCTATATAAATATATTTGACTTGACTTATTATTTATGAAGGTGTGGGATTTCATACATCTGAGCAGATTTCAAAAGTAAATAGTTGTTAGAAAGTGCAGTCTAATGGTTGATTATTCTAGTAAACTGTACGTGATATAACTACTCATCAAAGTGGTTGCACCAGATTACATCTAGGAACTTTTATCCACCAAAACGAAAACATCACTCTTATACATCACAATATTTTTTTACATCACTTTGATTATACTGTAGTAAACAGAATATGGCCCTTTAAATTAATTAACTACTTGTACTGTGTTCTAGTTGCTCATTGGTTGTTCAGTTACGCACTCCTTAGTATAGAGTGTAATGTCAGATTTCTACATTCAGTTTTGTTTTGGGGGTTGCTCGCACGCTCATCGCACATCTGAAAAAAATAGGTTACTTGTGTAAACCCAGTTCTCTGATAGCATTAAGGGATATGTCCCTTCCGCGTATTCCTCAGAAGCCCTTATAGATTACGCTAGCCCCATTTGGCTGACAGACATGACATTGTGTCTGGGAGTGTCTTTCCCCTCACTGTATAAAAGGAGCAACACAACGTTACAACATTCAAAACAAGCACACCTCTCCCTCGCTTCACACAGCAAGGAAGGTGATCTGGTGAGACACCTCACTTAAAGCTATCAGAGAATTGGGTTTACACAAGTAACCTACTGTTCTCTTTCAAGGATTAGTTTCGTGTCTAACTATGCAATATCCTAACTCCCGTATTGCCAGATAACCTGCGTACCAACGTTCAAACACAGCTCATTTGAATTCATGAAGAGACCTATGGTTCTGATAACACTGTCAGACAGAGCAGTTGTATTCAAATTGAATTCACTGGACAGGCCCATTATGCCAGATGTTCTGAGTGAGGATGAAAGGATGAAAGAAATGGTTTGATATTAAAATCACTGCCAAAAAAAGAGTCACATCATACAAACGGGAAATATCTGCTACTGGTGGAGGACAAACGGCAACACAAAATACACCCATGGATACCTGTATCACCAGCATAATAGTTGACGCTGCTATTTCTGGAATCATACATGATGGTGACAGAGGCACACTCCCTAAAGCAGCTGGACCATCGAACACCCACACCGCAGGTAAATGAAACAAACATGGCGTTTATTTTGGTCTGTACAAAATCAAATTTCCAACACACTCAAGAACATTTAGCAATGTAAAAAATAAATGTGACATTGATCTGAAAACATTTAATAACTCAAACAGCAAGTCCAGTGAGCACTCAGGAGGAGGCAGGAGTGCTGGAGGAGTGGGAAGAGTCGGGACCATCCAAACCATGCCTCACAGTGCTTTAAATTCAAGAGGACACAACGAAAGCCATAAATTAATTAAAGGATCAACTGACAAACATGTCCAAAACACTACTGCAAATAAACAAGTCGCTGAAACAAATTGCTGCATGCGCTAATCAAATGATTTATAAACGTTAATATGTTAACTGATGTTGTGTTCTTTCCAAAATGCTGCGCAACACACAAATTCATTGAATCCCCCTTTTCTAAGCTCACATCACGCTCATGGGCAAATTTCCCAAAGTCTGTGCACAATCCTTTGCCTTGTTTGAACGGAAGCGGCATTACAGGGTGGTAAAATCTCTGCGTCAGGCATGGGGTCTTCTGGTCTGGGGGCTTCCTGCAGAGGGATGCCCTATCTGATGGCCAAGTTTACAAGCCATGATTATGTGGCACACCTTTTCAGGCCGATACTGCAGTGTACCCCCTGTAGGAATTGAGGGCGAACCAAACATATGAATCTTCCAGGTGATTCGTTCCATAATTCCACACAAAACTGAACATTCCAGAACCGTAAAGATCCCGGCTCCAGCTAGTCTACAAAACGACTTTATGGCCCTGCAAGCTTCAAAGAGATGAGCCTAAATAGAGGAAGAACTGGTCAAAGTTAGATAGTTTGGAAAAGGCTGATTGGTTCAGAGATGACACGGCTCGGAACCCACCAAGATAACGGCAGAGGTTGTTTGATCCCAAGACAAAGGATTTAAAACAGACCTCCTTTTTAAGGACCTTTTGATGACCCCAGGGTGGAAATCTCTTAAAACCACAGAGACTGAGATTTTACATATAAAAATACATAAAATCATCCCAAAACAATTATTGACGGACTTCTAATCAAACATTGTTCAACTAAATAATCCTATATAGTATCTACCACCTCTGTATGTGTCTATTATGCTTAGATCATATACAAGTCATGTAATTGTTATAACTATTAGATGTTTGAATGAAAGTGTGTCTTGTTTCCTATCAGTACGATCATATGTTCTTAATTCAGAAGACGGCTTGATTGAAATCTGTGTAAAATGTTTTGTGTTCTTATAATAGGAATCATGTCTAAACTGTACAATTTTGTACTCTGCTCGAGCCGGAGAGTAAAGAGATCACAGATAACGCATGATTTACAATGAGAGGTGAAGAGAACGCCACCTCCCAAATAAAGACAGTGCCTAATTGGTCAATACTCATCTAAGAGGCTGGACAAACAGCTGAGTTTAAAATCTTAGGACCCGAAAAGCCAGTAGAGTTTTGTAGAGTTCTTTCAGGAGGAGTTTTTGTTAAATTGGGTTGAGGTTTGGTTTGTGAATTTGTTTGCTAGTGCAGATTTACAGAAATCATGGAGAAGCCATGACGAACCGGACAGACAAGTAACCACGTAGACGAGCAGACAAAAGAACCCAAACCAAGTTCAGAAGAACATGGGTTAAACAGCTTCATTCAAGCCATCTAACAACTATCGTCTCACTTTCCTTTCTTTTTCTTAGCTTGCTTTTTTTTCTTTTCCGTTGAGAGTCTCGATTCTAAGTTAAGTTTTGCTGCAAAGTTCAGTTTAAACGATTCGACTGCAAAGCCCGCTTTCCAATTCACTAGTGTAGCCAGGAATCACAATGTAGGTGGGCCCAGAGAAAATCGGGTGGGCACAGCCTAAAATGCATCTGTGATCAAAATAGGCCAACACAACTACACCTGCTTGAATACACCGCAGTTTAAAGGGCCCCTATTATGGATTTTTGAAAATTACCTTTAATTTAGTGTCAGGGCTCCAGACTAACTTTTCCACTGGTTGCACTGGTGCTACCAACTTTCTCAGTTGAGAACCAGCATAGGATTTGGTCGCACCAATAATTGTATTTATTTTATTTTTTTTGCTACATGCCATGGGATTAATCAATGCATGCTGATGAATAGTGGTCTTAATCTGCATACCTTGACTGACAGTGACAAGACCTCATGTTAGCTAAATGTTTTAATCTTTTAACTATCAAATAAAAAAACTCAAAAAAAAAAATAATAATAATTAAAAAAACATGTATGTTCTTTTCATTTGTATATGCCTTAATTCCTGAATTCCTAATTGGCGCGTTTCACCATCAGTGTGCAATGCGCTTGATGTGTATGTTCGTTAATAAATAAACTGCAAGTGTCTTGCGGAAGAACATTGTAGCCGGAGCTACTTCTCTCCGTTAATGTCTATGGCGAGCCACTGGGCAACTCCGCAGCCGAGCCGACCCCAGGATAAAATAGTCAGAATATAAACACTTATTATAGGCGTACCGTAGTGATTCAGGATAAGTCAAAAACACGGTTTGGAAAATGGATTCATGATGTACTCATTCATTTTGCACTCTCACAAATGCGACCACATAAAATTTTAACTCGCACATTTTTAAAAAATGGTCGCAGTCTGGAATCCTGTTAACATTTATTTTTATAGGTCAAGTATTGTAATAATGCCAACAGAATTCCCTCCTTAGGCTACCTTGTGTGGCCACTGACTGGATGGGCCTGACTGACAAGTGGGTGGGCCCAGGCCCATCCAGGCCCACCCGTAGCTACGCGAGTGTTCCAATTTCAAAGACTTTCACCCATCGCCAACACACCACGTGATTGGCTGCCCAGTGACATCTATTCAGGCACGAGGACCCGCCAGTCAACGAACCCGGGAAACACCCTTTTACGCCGACAAAAGGAATCCCAAAGAAAAGCACAGACAAACGCGTAAAGTATACCTCCAGACTCTTAGCTGAACTGGTGCATTGAGATAAAATTGAATAACCCGCCTAAGAAACGATAGAAGTGTAGCAGTATGAGTTTAACTCGTAATTACTGTACATTCTTTTGGCCAATCACTGCCACCCCGTCGTTCAACGCATTTAAAAGCAGATGTTACCGAAAGCTACCTGTACTGTTTGTACCCTTTGAGCTGCTTCTTCCTGGGTTGACACAAAACGCTGCTTGATCGGTATGTAGGCTACATGGTGAAGGATTTATTTGTTTTATTTGGGGTTAACTATTTTTTTCATAAATAACAGGAACCGGGCTGGTTCAACTGGAGATTTCCTTCAGCCGCAGAGCATTCATTCACCAGCTGCTGTTTTGCCTGGATTGTTGTTTGCCTAACGTGTATTTCGAACATTGTACCACCGACTCTACTTGATTGGGGTATACCCGCCCTGGACAGCTGTTTTCTAATGTGATTGTGTACGTTTTGAACATTTTTACAAGCAACTCTACTGATCGCTGTCTGCCTGTTCTGCCTTCACGGCCACGGGGCAATCACGGCCATACGGTCGAATGTGTGAGCCTCCAGTTTTACGTGGGCCAGTATTTTAAACTGTTGGAACGCAGCTGGAGGGGTTGGCTCTTTTTGGTTATAATTTGGTTAAGTTGTTTCTTTTCCTTTTTCATTATTTTGTTTTCAGTATGTTGAAATTTGTATTTTTTTTTTTGTTTGTTTCTTTATCAGTGACTTTAATTTATCTTATTAGATAAACTAACTCCGTTAATGTATTTATATTTTGTCTGATTCTGTCTTATTACTGAATTAGTTTTTCTTGGCCAAGTCTCATTGTACTTTAATCATACTGTGACGAGCGTCCTCGGAGGAATCAGCGTCGCCCTGGCAACCAACACAAAACACCTGCACCTCCTCATCGCCGGCTGATCGGTCACAGCTTCTCCCAATCAGCCCACAGCCACATAAGCAGCACATGCCTAGCAAACAGGTAGACGCTAGTCTTGAACCGAATGAAAGTGCTGGTCTAACCTTTCTCTCTGTTCTCCCCAGAAAGCATTGAGTGACTGACAGCCCACCGTTTTGGACACCCACTTTCGTTGGGATTGAACACCGAGGAGCACTTAAAGCACCAGCCATCACGCACCGGCTTACCTCCTTTCACCAGTTTTGTTTAATTGTAAATAAATCCACCCTCCGGGGCCTTTTCACGAAGCCTGCCTTGTCAAGTGATTCTTCACTCTGTGACAGTGGTGGAGAATGCAAGCAAATTCATGAAGAATCACCGACAAGTTCACCGCCCCAACTGCTAACTTTTTCCTTTTTTTTTTTTTTTTGTTTGGTCTGTGCACCACAGGTGGCGGAAAGCGGCACGCTCATCCCCGCGATGGAGGAAGTGTTACAACGCCTTGCTGAAGTGAGCATCAGCCAGCAACAAATCGTGGAACATCTCGCCACTTGCCAGGGCAGGACGGAGGAAGAACTCACCGCCATCCGTGCCACCGCCGCCCAGCGCGTTCCGCTACCTGATCCTCGCGCTCAAGCAACCTTGCCGAAGATGACCGCTGATGACGACGTGGAAGCCTTCCTGCAGGTCTTTGAAACCACCGCTCAGTATGAAGCATGGCCCGAGGACGAGTGGGCACGCGCGCTGGCACCTCTCCTCACCGGAGAAGCCCAACGGGCTTATTTCTCACTTCCCCGTGCGGACGGCGAAGACTATAACGAAGTCAAGCGGAAAATTTTGGCGAGGCTCGGCCTCTCATCCATCTGCGCCGCCCAGCAGTTTCAGGAATGGGAGTTCAAGCCCCGCGTGCCAGCCCGTGCCCAAGCAGCCGAGCTCAGCCGCATTGCTCATCACTGGCTCTTGGAAGGGAACCCCACCGCAGCTCAGGTAGCGGAACGAGTGGTGGTCGATCGCCTCCTCCACGCTGCCCCGCGCACATCGACAAGCGGTTGGGATGAGGAACCCTTCCAACACCCTGGAACTCGTGGAGGCGATCGAGCTGGCGGATGCCATCCATCACCGCGAGGCTGGAGACCGAGCGCCGCCGTTTCTCCGGAGGGTGGTCCAGGAGCGACGACCGCTCGATGACCGCATCATCCTGCGACCCCCACCAGGCGTACGCAGCCGCCTACATAGATGATGTGGTGATCCACTCCGAGGCATGGGAGGAACATTTGGATCGTCTGCGGAGGGTGCTCTCGGAGCTCCGGCGGGCTGGACTCACCGCAAATGCCACCTAGCCCTCTCCAAGGCCAAGTACCTGGGCTTCCAAGTCGGACGAGGCCTCATACGGCCGCAGGAAAAAAAATTAGAGGCCGTCCACACCGCCCCGAGACCCCGGACGAAGACCCAGGTCAGGCCTTCTTGGGGTTGGCGGGTTATTAGCGTCGCCCTGGTAACCAACACAAAACACCTGCACCTCCTCATCGCCGGCTGATCGGTCACAGCTGCTCCCAGTCAGCCCACAGCCACATAAGCAGCACATGCCTAGCAAATAGGTAGACGCTAGTCTCGAACCGAATGAAAGCGCTGGTCTAACCTTTCTCTCTCTGTTCTCCCCAGAAAGCAGCGAGTGACTGACAGCCCACCGTTTTGGACACCCACTTTCGTGGGGATTGAACACCGAAGAGCACTTAAAGCACCAGCCATCACGCACCGGCTTACTTTTCACCAGTTTTGTTTAATTGTAAATAAATCCACCCTCCGGGGCCTTTTCACGAAGCCTGCCTTGTCAAGTGATCCTTCACTCCGTGACAATACTTAATTTTTTTACTTTTTTTTTTTGGTTTTCTTGGTTTATTGAGAAGTGTCTTCTTAGAATTTATATATTTTTTTTTGTACTGCCTTTCTGGAACCATTGCTGGTTCTGGCAGCTTGTTTATTTTGTGACTTAAGATTTTTTCAGTTTGTTCTTTTCATTTAAATTTTTTTTTTTTTTTTTTTTTTGTTGAGTGAATCCCCTTTTGATCGTGTGTGTTTGTGTTCCAGTTGCTGAGAGCCGAATGTGGTGGTGTTGGTGTCCGGGTGGTGGCATCCCCTTCCTGTGTGCTGTGCTGTCTACCCCGTTTTCTTTGCTGTGTCCACTGTCGTGTTTGTGTGTGTTCACGTGGGTAACTTTTCCTGGGATTCCTTCCTGCCTTCGTGACTTCCTTCTCCTCCACTGGTAAGCTTCAGCAGCAAGTATAATTTGTCCCTCTGTTCCCCTTCCTAAAGTATGAACGTGTTTTAAAAGTTTTTTTTTTTTTTATTATTGAAATGAAGTTTGTTGTCCCTTTTAAAAATTGAACCTCGTCTCTGGCTGAATTGTCTACGTACCTGTCCTTAAGTGTATTAGAAGTATTGCAATTAGGAAGTAAAGAAAATCATTCTCTGGGTGAAAGTCCCAGGGTGGCGTAGTCTGTGTTTTTGGGGCAGGTTCCACCTAGACTATAACCTCCTCTGTATTGTCTGCTCTCTGCATCGCCACAGAAGGGTTAAATTAATGATTGATGGTTCGTTCAGGTCATGTCTTATAAGTGCATATAGAAACTTGGGATTTCACTATCTCACTCTTGAGCTCATTTTTCTTTCCTCACTCTCTCTCTTTCTGCAACTCGTATGAATGTGTGTGCGTGGGTTTGTGTTAGATATTATTTTATGTTTTAGAATAATCAATGAAGTCTTGTTTATATTTTAAAGATAATTGTCTTGTGTTATGTGCTTACAGATTTAATGTCTTAAACTGCTGATCTAAGTTACCTTGCTAATAAATACTGTTTCACTATAGTCTGGATATTTATATCCGTTTTAGAGCTGATAGTTACGGCCCGTTCAAATGAACGCTGGACGAGTCATTTGCGAGCCGTTTATCCCTAGAAATTAATTAATAATTCCTTTTGAGCTAAATTGACCTGTCTAACCCAGACACGTTACCTACTTAGTTCCTTACACCCACGTGTTGGACAGGAACAGCCATTAACCTTTCAACAGACCTTTTACACGCTCAACTGGGACTCTTTAGTGTGCATGGGCCTGGTTATATTGCTGGTCCTCCTGCATCCTCAGGTTGGCGAAAGAGGTCATTAGCCACGGCTTCAGTGGATAACCCTGATCACCTTCAAATGAGATGTTTCAATAAACCAAGCTCAGGAAAAGCATTTCAAAATTATGTTGTAACACTTACTGTTACGTCCTCAGGGACGTTTATATTGTTTTTGTGTTTTTCTTTTTTTTTTTTTTTTTTGGCCGTCGATGATTGGCTGTTTTTCTTGTCAGTCGTCCATAACGAGTTGAGTAGGTGTGCCTTGGGAGGCGGGATCTTCATCAGCGGGATGCTTGACACCTGGAGAAGCCTTACTTAAGACACATGATACCACCAGCATGAGAGAGAGACTTTTGGTTTTTGCTTTGTGAGGTGTTTTGTTTTCTCGCCGGTTGATTTAGTTCTGTTAAATGTTTTTGTTTGGTCTGTCTTGTTACTCTTGCCTTTTGTTCTGACTGCCCCCTGAAACTTCTCATTCGTGAGCTCTGAATATGTTAAACAGCTTTGCAAAGCTGGGTTAAGCGGGAAGGAGGAGAGGGGATAGGTAAGGTTGTCACGTGACATACATTTTGCACACTTAGTTGTTGTCTGTCTATATTCACTAGGTTAGGGATTTGTGCCACCCTCTGTATTTCTGTTTGCATTAGTCAGAATAGTTTATTTACGACGTCTCGGACATTGAAGATTTTTTATTTGATCTTTTGTTTTAGTTTAGGTTTAGACTGAAATGCAGCTAAATGTAGGTTTAGTTAGTTCCTTTTTGCTTGTTATTTTCGTTTGTTTGGCACAATCCTGTTTTTCCTTCTGGTTCCTTCCTTTTTGCTTTGTTCACATGTAAAATATTAATTTCTTTATTAAATTACTTTTTACTTTACTTCAGTTGTGTCTCTCGTGATTCTCAATTCATACAGTGTTCAATGGTGACGGGTATCTGAACTGGTTGTGTTCCCCTTCTAAAAATCCCTAGACCGGTGAGAGCCAAAGAAAGGTCGTAACACTTACCAATGACCAACCATCTTCAACTGCTCCTGCTTGGAGAGGCACACCAACAGAGCTGTTTTTTGCAATATGAATGAGTCGTGCATTCCTCGAGGCCAACGCGCAACAACGTTTAACGGAGACAAATTTGCCTTACATATTATTTGTACATTGATGGAATTAAACCCTTTTCTGTTAATGTAGTTGAATTCATTGTGCAACAGTGCTTTTATTGTGATGTGGGTGCAGTCTATTGCTCCAATTATGTTTGGAAATCCAGCTATTGCGTGAAATACCTGTTTGATGTCGGTTTGCTGGCCCTGTCTGTAGGGAACTGGATGTAGGCTGGGGCCAGGAGATTTATAGCTTCCAACACTGCCGGTATGATCCTGCTGTGGCATTGATGGCTGTGAAATGGTGCATATGTCTCCAACCTTACGCTGGAATGTCCCAGTGGCCAAGAATCCCAGGGTTGACAGGACCTGGATGTGCACCAGGATGGCTTTTGTTCGTGTTGCCTCCTGCTCTAACAGAGGTCCTAAATCTCAGCATAACTCTAGTACACGTTTATGAAAGCGGTTCTGACTGAGAAGCCATTCTGTGCTCTCACTAAACAGATCAGCGCATTCTTTGAAAACTCGTTATCTGCGCAGCGCACGGTTTGCCAAATCTTCCAGCAAACCGAGATCAGCCATGACACTATAGCTACATTTCAAATTACTTCCCAGCTATCTTTTGTAGCTTTTCACACCAATTATGTAAATGTCTAGCTTGAACTTTGAACTTACTAATTGAGTATTTGCATTTAAGAACACAGGAAACACGTGGTGGTACTTTCTTTTTGTAGTATCACCATTCTACCACTAGATTCTATGCGTAAGCATGATCAGAGTTGTGCTTTTATTTACACCCATTCCTACGTATAAGTACAAGTTGGTTCTTACGCACACATTACACACACACATCTGTGCGTACGCACTGTTGATAAATGAGTGCAATACTTATTGCACTACACTCTCCCCTACTACAATTAAAATGTTTACCAACATTTCAGATTTGACTATTATTGATGATCTATCCCTGTTTCATCAAACTTATTATAATAGTAATGACTTCGATTAACAAAACACTTGAAATGCACTCTACAATAGGTCAAAATAACCAGTGGTTACATTGTCCATTGTGGAAAAATGATACTATAGTTCCAACATCAGTAAACACTTATCTTGCTCATAAACACTCTTTTGTAATAGACTCTAAATTTCGGCCATACAATCCTTTAGTCTACTACCCCTTTTAGCTTAAAAGTCAATATGGAAAACATGTCCATAGTTGCTTATATTTAGCAATTGAAAAATCTTTTTTTTCCACATTTATCATTGTCCATGAAAACATTTGTTTCCATGCAAGTCGTAATTAAGTGTGGATAATCGGTGTAAGTTTAACTGGTTACCTCCAACATTGTCCAGGGTCGCCACAGTCGTTGGACTGCAGACTCTCTACTTACATTTAGTTTATCTATCGCAACTTCCACCACAGATGGCTGATCCAACAATTCATAAGTCAGAATCTAGGGACGACAGCGTTCTCATCTTGGATAAGAATTTACTCTCAACTGATGCTTGGTCTTCTGATACCTCTGACTGTCCCACAGGCATCCCAGAATCCTCCTCTATTCGCTCCTCTAGCACATCTTCTGCTATATCCTCCTGTGACTGCCTTTCCCAGTTCTTCTCCACACTTGGTGTAAACGGTTGTACAGCAGGATTGAGACGAATCCGTCACTGACTCAGGGAAGTAGGAAACTGTATCAACAGCTCACCATCTTGAAAATCCTTGTATTCCTACATATCACTCTGAACTTCATCCAAGCATTTTCTGTCTTTTCTCCTTACTTTTGTCTTTCTCACTGTCTCTGGTTGGGGTGTTGTTTTCTGAGTTCTCCAATGGCAAACTATCACAAGGGTGACTTCATACACTGGACTCTCGTCACTCCTTCTTTTAACAATCACATGCACTCTGTTTCCCCAGTACGATCGGAGCTTACCAGGTCCTCTTCTCACAGATAGATTCCGAACCAGCACTCGTCTACCAGGCTGCAGGTCTACTCCATGAATTCTCCTGTCATACCCCTGCTTCCTCCTTGAGGTTTCCCTGTCAGCTGTTCTGGAGGCAATCTCATAAGCTTGACGCACCCTTGCTTGCCAATTCTTCACATACGGAGCATAATTCTCATTCCCTTCTGTTGGTGGTAGGTTGAAAAGCAGATAAATCGGCAGACGGGGGGAACGACCATAAAGCAAGTAGAAAGGGGGAAAACCTGTGACCTCACAGCAAGTACTGTTATAAGCGTGAACCATCTTCTCTAACTACTTTCTCCATTGTGTCTTATCTGCATCTGTGAGTGTGCGCAACATAGATAGTAATATTATGTTGAAACGCTCTACCTGTCCGTTTCCTTGTGGGTGATAGCAGGTGGTATGAGACGCTCGCACATCCCAACACTTCTGCAGCTGGTACATCAACTGATTCTCAAATTCCTTTATATGCTTTTCCCTGATCCAACACTGAAAATCAGGAACTACCGATTAAAGAGTCCAGCATCTCCTGAATTCTCGGGATTGGATGTCGATCAGGTACTGATTTTCTGTTCAGTTCTCTCGAGCACAGTCTCAATGTCCCATCTTTCTTTCTTTCTTACTCCGACCACTGGTGATGTGTAGGGTGAACGGGACTTTTCAATACATACACAATTCAGTAAGTCTTGTAAGTACCCTTTTACTTCTTGATGTAACGGTTTTGGAACCAACACATGTCTTTTTCAAAGGTTTGGTGGCTTTGAATTAATTCTGGGCTGAACTGCTCACCTTCATCTTCCTCACTCAGTTACCACAGTAACTTTTCTGAATAGAAAGTGCTGGGCTGATTCTTTTGGGTCCTGTGAAATGTTAATTAACTTTTGTAACAGGTCAGAGGAACCCCCTGGGGTCTGCTATTGCGCTGGCACAATAGTCTCGCTTTTTTTCTTATCAGTGCAAAAGAGACTCAAAATACTCTGTTGATTTTGATCTTACATATAAGTGTTATACATATGTTAACGTTGAAATGCCCCCTTAGGATTGTCTTCAAGGTCGGAAGAGTGAGATCTCGTTTTATTTCAAGCATGTCTCTTGAATGGAGGCCTGGGTTCACTGCGCGTGTCACAGATTCAATGATTTATGCTCTGTATGACCCTTTCACAATCCGGACTCAATCTGGTTCATGAGGCTGGTATAGGATAGCTTCTCTCGCTGTTCTGCCTCCCCAATTTGTCCACAGATCCAGAACTCTCTACTTAGAGTCACTTCAGGCAGCGCAGGTGGTGTCACTGTGGTAGCTCTTGTCTACTCCTTCAGCCTTTGCTCCATTGCGCAAATCTCCCCCTCGAATATCTGACGGTCTTGAGCTTGTTTGTTCCATCTGCAATCTGGAATATTTATCTTTCAGCATGTCTAATTCATTTGGCTGCAAAAAACTGCAATGTTCAATGCAGTTTTGCTTGGCTGTTTCAGAGAGTCTATTAGTGACAACAGACCCTCCAAACACTGAAGAAATATCTCCTTATCCTCTGTTGACATCCTATGTCATCCAGCGTTTTCTCCACCAGTCTGATTAGGACATGTCGTGTTTTGCTTTCAAACCCTCGAACGGGCTCATCACATATTAGGCGTTGACAAACTGGAACAAGGTCAGAGCTTCAGCTTCAGTAGCGGTAGGCTGATCTTATCACGCAGCTCATCCATGTTTGCCATTTTACACTGCTTTGCAGTTGAGATTCGTCAACTTTCAGCTCCTGGCTGGCTTGCCAAAATATGTAACACTTCCCAGTGTAGAGTAAATGAAGACTAAAATTTCATCATTTAATATTGTTTTTAGTATTATTATTACTTTTTATTAATATTCATAATCAGTAGTATTATCTATCTGTATTACTTTTTATATACATTCATAATCATACTGTTCTGGAAGACATATGGGTGAGAGTGTGTGTGTGCTGGAGTTAGAGACTGGATGTATATGCAGTGTTTTCCACCAAGCATAGTATATACATTCCTATGTTAATGGGAACCACATGTTTCTCTGGAAATGTATGTTTTTCTATGGTAATGCAGTTTTTTTTAGTCCGCATATAAAAACTGAAAACTCTGTCTACGGCAGAGAGATGATCGATATGTTGACGTGAAGACCTTTGTTTGGTCCACTGTCACTCCCTCCTATGTCTTATATAAAATGGTAAAATAAATAAGAGATCTCTTGGCAAAATAACTGGTGTCTGTTTTCATTAAATTAAACAACGGGAAAATCAAGATTTTTAAATCTACAGTAAAGAATTCACAAAGGGGGTTGCACATTTAAAGTGGATTTATTTGGAAAAATATTAATTAATAGTTGCGGCACAAGTGGTTATCACACACCATCACTCACAGGAAGCGTCGCTCTCAAACTCACGCGAGACTCAGAACACTTATGTGAAAATTGCAGTTGGTCAAAAACTATAAATCATTAGAAAGGTACACTTCAGTACATTACACTAGACAAAAACATATGTATTATTATGCTTACTTTTTTTTACCCAAAACAGGGTGGTGTGAGCATTATTGAGCAAACAAAACACTGAGATAACATTACTAGAATATTATAATAAATAAAATTAATATGTTGCTTACTAAAAGTCTATTTCCATTGATGGCCTCCCAAATACAGAGGAATTACAAGGTTCAAAAGCAACAGAATAAAGCACAAAATGTTCATTATTATATTCTAATATCATTGAATAATTTGTTTTATTTTGATCTGTAAGAATACACTTAAAATAAATATTTAGTGACACTGAAAAAAAAGGATTAAGTATTATTCAAATGCATGTGTATGTGATCATTATAAAATGCTTTTTTTGCTGGTTTTTGCTTTGTCATGGGGTTATTTCAATAATTTTGTAAGGCTGCAACGTAACAAAATGTGGAATAATGAAGGAGTCTCAATACAAAAAAAAAAACCTTGCTTGTTTTTTTTTTTTTTTTTTTTGTTACTCGACACACCAGTTAAATATGAGTGACTCACGAAGGAGAACATCAGGGAGAGTGTGTTTTAAAAGATCCCAACAACTGACACCGGAAATGTTTGCAGCTTTACGGATTTTTAGGTTGGAGTGATGAAACATGGAAAGGTATGTAAGGTATGTATGCGTTCATGCAGCGAACAAGCCTCTCACTTAAACTCAATTTCCACTAGTACTAAAACAGCGACATGTCGCTATCATCAGAGCTAATAAGAAAGCTAAGAAGTAATTGTTCTTTTCCCCAAGAGGTGAATATTTTCATACTTTTTTTTTCTTACACTTGTTGGATACAATTTAACATCTAACCTAAGAAAAAAAATTCCCAGAAGTGATTATTCTTATTCCTATGGTTATTAAAGAATCTGGGAATGTATTCTGAAAGCTTAATAGTTTGATTGTTACAATGCACATAGACATTTTCCCCTGCTGTTAGCCACGTTAGCCACATACTTATCTGTAATATACAAAAAAGAGACATATTGCAAAAGTTAATGGATTTCTGGAAAGTTAGATTCACCAATTATTTAATCGCAAACAAAATTTTGAAAAGAGAGAACAGAAGAAAAATATATCACCTAATTTATGGTCTCATAATTTCTTAAAATTTTTATCCCGTATTGTTCAGTTACAATAATAACTTGTTCATGTTGATACAAATACACTATTCAAGCATCACACCATGTATTTTATACTGAAAGGATTCATATATTTATTTATTTTTATTTAACATTTGTTTATCAGGCTTGTACCTACAAAACCAAGATGCCTTATTGTGCTGATTGTGTATAGTTTCGACTAATGTGCTTTTGTGCGTCTATGATGGTGAAATCCATTAGCATGTGCTACTCTGATACGTTTAGAGAGTAGGGAACAACATTGATTTTTCCTCACCCACGTATTGGCTCCAAAGTGACGCATGATTTTCTGCTAATGTACCACTCAGTATGGAAACTGAGGCATTACAGGGTACAGACAATGCAACTGACAGCACCAATAAATACATACAGAAATTGAGCCTCTACACCAGGGATGGGCAACTCCGTTCCTCGAGGCCCACTGTCCTGCAGAGTTTAGCTCCAACCCTAATTAAACACACCTGAACAAGCTAATCAATGTTTTCAGGATTACTAAAAAATATTTGTCAAGGTTGGAGACAGTGGAACTCTGCAGGACAGTGGCCCTCGAGGACCGGAGTTGCCCATCCCTGCTCTACACTTTCCCTGTGTTTTAATTCACAGTGACAGGCAGTCATATATATTTGGTTTTGTTTATGGTCATTGTTTCTCCTCATTAAACATTTTTCAGTAGTTAAATTGTTCATCTTGTATGTCACCATTTCCCTAGGCCAAGGGTCAATAACCACACTCCGGAGGAGCCGACACCAAAGACACCAATCAGGACAACAGATCATATAAAATCTATTTTTATTTATAATCGAACACAGCGGTCAGCAATCTCTCGTTCAGAGCAATGGTTCACAAGATCTCTCAGCTCGCAGAGCAGCAGCAGATCGAACGCAGCAGTCAGCAGACTCTCCTTTGGAGCAATGGTTCACAAGATCTCTCAGCTCGTAGAGCGACAGCAGATCAGACACAGCAGTCAGCAGACTCTCCTTCGAAGTAATGGTTCACAGGATCTCTCAGCTCATAGAGCGGCAGCAGATCAGACACAGCAGTCAGCAGACTCTCCTTCGAAGTAATGGTTCACAGGATCTCTCAGCTCGTAGAGCGGCAGCAGATCAGACACAGCAGTCAGCAGACTCCTTCGAAGAAATGGTTCACAGGATCTCTCATCTCATAGAGCGGCAGCAGATCAGACACAGCAGTCAGCAGACTCTCCTTCGAAGTAATGGTTCACAGGATCTCTCAGCTCGTAGAGCGGCAGCAGATCAGACACAGCAGTCAGCAGACTCTCCTTCGAAGTAATGGTTCACAGGATCTCTCCGCTCGTAGAGCGGCATCAGACCAGACACAGCAGTTAACAACTGAGTCTTCTCTTGCCACAGGACCGCAATAGCAGGTTGCAGCGGCCGACAGCAGAATCTCTCTGTTCACAGAACAGCAATGGTGAGTACAGAATCCAGCAGTTAATAACTGAGTCTTCTCTTACCACAGTACAGCAATAGCAGAATGCAACGGCAGACAGCAGAATCTCTCTGTTCACAGAACAGCAATGGTGAGTACAGAATCCAGCAGTTAATAACTGAGTCTTCTCTTCCCACAGGACAGCAATAGCAGAATGCAGCTCTTCCCAACAACACACAGAGCTAAACTTCTCCTTCCTCCAATATCACATCAGGTGGTTGGAACCTGGACACAACTTTACAATCAACGGATCAGGTTAGATTGATTCCCCACTGGTTCGGCTTCCCCAAACAAAGATCATAGAATGATGGTAATGATTTGGTCTCCCACACTCGTGCATGCAACAATAGTATAACTCTTTACACATGCTCACTTCACACTTTCAGACACTGCAATGCCACATCACCTCTCGTGAATAATAGGCCTTCACTCCATCTTTGCAGGCTCAGACAATCCACCGATGGCTTTCTACACGGGGGTATCAGGTTTCAAGAGCAATCCTATAAAGCCCAGCTCCTTCCTTGTTCTCTAAGACTCACAACGAGAGAAACAACACACGCTGCTAGCCAGTGCAAATCAGCATTCAGAATGTTCTTGGTAAATCTTCATAACATCCCCTTTTGTATGTTGATGCAAAAGTGTACTTCTCTCCTTGGTAACAGCATGGATCTTCAGCGCTGCCCTTAATCACTCAGTTCTCTCAGTTCCATATGTCGGGCACTCATCTGTCTTCAATGTGTAAACATCCCCACACTTGTATGCACTGCGGTTGCTGCTTTCTGCTGTCTGCTGAAAAAAGCGCCAAGGGAACCCGACGTGGAAAACCCAAGCACCAAGAAAACTTCCCCAGAACCAACAACCTATGTCTTCAAACTTCTCCTTATATATGCCTCTTCCCGCATATGTTCACTGATACCGGCCTGATCAGTGTCCACAGCTGGCGCTCGTCAACACTGACGGCCATGACATGCCACCGGAACTGGCCCGGTGTTACACCGGAAGTCGCTCCCCCGTGCAGCAAATCCTGGTTTTAAGGTTCCTCTTTGTCTCACCCGGTGACACCATGCTGGATTTTGACAGCAGGGCCCCATACCCCGAAGCCGGTTTAGGTGGATAGCAGGGTATGTTTCAGGTCAGTTTGTGCCAACCCTGGGTTTTAGATACCGTGAAAGTGGCTCGGCTTTTAGTGGTTTTCATCACCATAGTAATTTACATTCCACAGCTAACCTGATTACCTAGGTTATGTTCTAGGTAAGAGATTGGAATTTGGACCAATCAGCTGTAAGCAAAGTGACACGTCTGATGCAATGAAATCACTCCCCCAGTTGCTCTTGCTTCAAATTAAAGCCTGGAACACAGTCTCTGTATACCTGTACATATTATCAACTATATATATATATATATATATATATATATATATATATATATATATATATATATATATATATATATATATATATATAAATATATGCACTGATATTTCAAGATATTTTCTTCTTGCTGTGCAAAGCATTTATTTACTTCATATTCTTCAATCTCTTAATCTTCATCAGAAGAGACAATTAAATCGCGGTGACTCTCGTTAGAAGTGAATCGCAGTTTCTCTTTCATTTCAAGGCATGTGATTTGCTGTTTGCTACTGATGTCACACTTTCATGTGCACATGCTCCATGAACACAGCATAAGTTGTCAGAGAAAGTTGATGCTCAGAGTCATGGTACCAACAAAGTCTGATTGGGTTGTTTTGGTTTTGTCAACTTGAAACTAATTCTGTAAACCTGAGTTTGTTCAGTTACCATCATGGTATAGGCCCCAGGAATATACTTAGTTGATTGACTAAATGGATGTATGCCAACCCAAGAAGTGCACTGGCGGTTTGCCTTCGGTTTCAGTTTTGTCTTGTTTTTTTGTTGTTTTTTTCTATTTCTCTCCAGCTTCCCCACCTTCCCTGCTGTCAATTATTACAAATGCTATGAGGGAATAATAATATAATGTATTCAACAGTGAAGTGAAGAATCCACTTCAATTTAATTGTATCAGTATTATATTAAATCTATGACACTTATCGTCTTACTACATCTAAAACAGTGTGTCCGAAGAGAAGGGTTCAATCATTCATATGCACTAAAATGGGGGATGGGGGGGGGGGGGGTAATGATGAAAAAGAGCTTGTTTTATCAAAATCAACAATTAATAATATCTCGTGTCAGAACAAAGTTGTTTTTCAGTGACCAATGCGTGTTTCATAAGATTTCAAAATTGTTTCCCCACTTTTTGATTGTCAAGACATTCATTAAAATGTAATAAAATCAGGCAATATCAGGGGCAGCTGTCACTCTGAAGGACCCCCTTGCCACTTTCCACCACTGCAGAATACATCAATTTCAGACAGGTAAGTTTTATAGTTTTAGAACAGTTTAAATTATAATGTTAATATTTCCTGTGCCACAACTGTGATGTGTCAACACCCTCTTCATATTTCTCAGGAAATTATTTAAAATGTTTAGATTATTTTATTTTCCTGAAGCAGGTTCTATTACCATCTAGCATCAGCAGAGAAAACAAAATGGCTTCTACATGAACTCCAGTTGTTTTGTGAAAGAAAAGCCTTATGTTAACACTGTCAGATGTCACCACCAGAAGATTCTGACGGTGGTGACGGGCCAATCAGGGAGTTGACATTCAACGCATCCTATTTTTTTTTTGGTGGTTTTCAAGTTTTGTGGTTTTAATTATTTTAAATATAAAATAGTGTTTATTTTTTTCTAATAATGTATAAATGCTAAATATGTGACCTGACAGCATATATTGCTTCTGTGGATTGATAGTCATCCCTTTTAGCAGAATTAGGGTTAAGGAAACATAAGGCTGAGGGAACACAGGGCTTAAGGAACATTGTATAGTACAGGCAAAATGATAAAGATATTCTTATGCTCTTTTTGTGTGTTTTAGTCCTGCATGGCTATAGAACATATATCATTGGATGAGCGTAGAAGAAGGAACAGAGAGAAAATCAGTACACAGCCAGAATTAAAAGAGGAATTTCTAAGACAGGAGAGACAAAGGTAGAAGCAGAGAGTTGAGGCAGGACAAATAAAGCAAATCAAGGATTTGAGTAAAAGAGAACAGAGGAAAAAGGACCTGTTGCCATGTTAATGGAGGAAATGGAGCAGGATGGTCACAAAGTTCCCAAGGGAGTTCACACAAAGATAGTGGCAGATCGCATTGACAGTGGAGATTGGCTTGCTGTGATATATGACAAGAACTGGTGGTTGGCAAAAGTCATCACTATGGATACACATCACCAAGATGTTAATGTGGAATTCTTCCATCTTACTGGGCCAAGCACTCAGTTTCATCCAAACGAGGAGCAAAGGATGTGTGCTTCATTCCAGTCCAAAAGATCTTGGTGAAAGTGACTAAGCCATCGTCTCAGAGGCGTGCGTGCAGCACTAGAGATATGTTTCACCTCTCACCTGAGGTGATGGAATATATATAGAGAAGGAGCACATTCAGTTTCTGATGATTCAGTAGTCAACGGATACAGATAAAAGCAGCATGACATCAAAGTGTATGAGACAATGTCAATTTCTACATCTAAACGTTTGTGCTGTTATTCACAATGTGGAATATACACTGAATTTTGTATGAATTTTTTCATCCAGTTGTCTAAAAAGTTTAATATTAATTTGTTAGCATAGCAGACACACTGGATACAACATATCTATAAATGTAATGTATTAATGGCTTCTTGTTGTCCAGGCAACATAAACTATAAGAAATAAGAAAATATGTAAAAAAAATAAATTCTGCTAAATTATTATAAACGAGACCACAAATGGCATTGGCTGTACTGTACAGTACATTGGATTGTACTGTATTTCCCAAATGGCAAAACCTGTTTGCCTTGCAGTGTGCATCATGACATTCTAGATTAGAAATAAATTTAGTTGGCACCTTTTGGGAAAACAAAAGATGGTGTCTGAATTAAACACGAACAGGCAGTATTAAAACAATGCAATTTGAATTAAATTATTACATTTATTTAATGTTTTCATGGATTTCTTTAGGCATATTTACAGATTTTATGCAAGTTTTGTGTGATGTTTTTACCAGAATTCAGCCCTGTTTTTTTTTATTCATTTATTCATTCATTTAATTTTAAGCAATGAGTTTTGATAGGATTGAATAAATGCTTAATTGGTGTGACATTATGTGATTTTGAGCAAACAGTATGTTGATAAAAAATATTATTTAACTTCATAAATAATGTTTTTTTTTAGATAGTGTAATGGTGTTCCATTTTCCTTCTCATTTCAGAAGAGCACCACATGTCTCTGATTTCATCTTACCTTCTTCAAAGTAGGCATTGTTTATCTAGATTTCAGCTCTGCACTCTCACAACTTGTATAAACTGTATTGAAAGAGTATTTTTATTTATTTAGTTTTATAAATAATTGTATTTGCAAATGTAATATGCAGTATAAAAGGTGCAGATATCAATAAGACACACCCAGTGTATTTATGGATTTCATTCATGGATGAATGTATTTCTGAATTAATTAAATGATTCTAGACAATACATAAATACATTAATTAAATGCCATCTCACTGACCCAAATTCTGTCAAGTGTATTTAAAATGTTGAATGTAAGTGTACTGCATTCATCTTCTGCAGTTTCAATATCACTCCAAAAAGTGCAGATGTTGCAGTTCTTATCAGTATGTTGCATTCAGTGCTAATAAAATAAACCCATGCCACATTCCAGAACGATCGACCAATTTTGACATGGTATCGGGGAAGATAAGAAAAACAGGATGCTTGTCCTGCTCGTTCTTTGGTTTAAAGAAACGCATTGTAGGCATGGCTGTGAATATTACAGCATTATGTATAAGTATAGCAAATAAATAACAAAGGTGAATATACATAATTCTCAGTAAATAGTATAAGAACAGCATATTTTGAAAATGCGGTCTTTGCAAAGAGTATTAGAAGGTAGAAAGGCATAAAGCCACATTCAACGTTCAATGTTTGTATACCCTGTCAACTAAGATTCCTACATTGGGATGGTTTTTGAAGGCAGCAAAGATGTTTCTTTCATGCATATAATGTCATACATTCCCGTGTGCAATGTTCATTTTGTTGGTTAAAAATAATAAAAGTGCCTAATCGGAGTGGGTGAAAGCAATACATTATTAGATCCATTTTTTCCACTAGTGTGTTCTTCTTTAGTTGTAGGCCTATTCATTAAATATTTGCTTGGTTATGTCTAAAGCTCAATTGACTTTGTTTTAGCTCATTAGTCACAATGTTAATGTGTCTTCAAGTTTCCTTAGGATGTGCCTTCATACAAAAACACTGTCTGGCTGGGCAGTAAGGCAGCTGCCTTGGCAGCCTTTATGTGTATCACTAATCTGACGCACAAAATTCAGGTCATGCTGCCTTTACTAGCGAGCTGAGCAGAAACACTTACATCATATACGTGAACACAACTGGAACCGTTTGGCACGATGGTAGAAAAGCACCTATTTTCTGATTAAGGTCCATATTCTGTTAAAAAACTTTATTCTACAAAATAAAATAATATGTATCTATAGTTATTATCAGGGTCCAAGCACCATTAGCTTATCTAGCAACACATCATAAATAGGTACAACTGGAACTGTCTTTACAAATATTATTTGTTTGTTTTGCAAAGTTAACATTCTTTAATATCCACTTATACTGTAAAGTTTAGTTTGATGAAACAGCATTAAAAAATATCTAGTTCCAAAAGGGACAACTAACTTCAAAAAAGGAAAAAGAAAATATTGAGTTATTCAGGAGGTTAAGTACGTGAGAACTAACACCTGTCTAATTCCAGTGATTGGCGGAGAGACGGGATATAAGCGCCGCAGACCTGGGACAGGGAGAGAGAGACTGATTGCTTCAGAGACTGTGACTGTTTTATGTTCGTGTGACTGTGTTTGGCAGAGAGCCCACAGGATTTGTTTTGTATTTATTTTGAGTATAAAGTCTGGATTACTCGCCACCCCTGACTTCTTTGTCCTTCTTCATTTGAACGTGTTACACTTATCCTCCCAGTCCCATCACTGGAACTTATTAGCATTACAGCCCTCATCTGTCATCTGATGATATTGTATCGCATTTGCTGATGGTGGCCATGTTTGTTGATTTTTACAAATGATATTTAATGAACATGTTCAGCATGTGTGCCAAAGATGATGTAGCCTATACTCATTTTCAACTTCATGGATTGTATGGTTATGGAGTTATAGTAGTCACAGTAACAGTTTTAACACCCTCATGTATGCAGAATTTTACAAAACTAATGGCACTTTTCCACTGCAGTTCGGTAAGGCTCGGCTTGGCTCTGCTCACTTTTCTTTGGCTCAGTTTGCTTTTCCACTGCAGTTTAGTATCACTTCAAAGTGGGAGGGATTATTGTCTTATCATTATAGTTCCAAATCCAAATGTGGCGATGATTCTCTCTGACCAATCAGTGATCTGCAGTGTTTACACATCACATTTTAGCAGAGGTGGAAAGTCCAGGTTCAGAAAGTAAAAGTCCTCCTCAGTAGTTTGTTCCAATCACCTGGATTTGCTAATTAGCAGTTTTTCAGCCAGTAGGTAGAACTAATTAGTGTTCATGGGTGGAATAAACTTTTGGCATGACTTTTACTTTGACCCCTGGACTTTCCACCTCTGCATTTTAGTATTAGAAAGGCTCGCTTGGAACCTCAACCGAGGTGGTACTAAAAAAGTACTAGGTACTGTATACAGTGGAAAACCCCCAAAAGTGAGCCGTACCATGCAGTGGAAAAGCGCCATTAGTGTGTGTGATCAGAATGTCCAGGTGTTTATGGGCATCGGGTTTCTTTAAGCTAATGGGATTGTTTGCTCAACATTTATATAGTCTGGTTCAGTGTTTGCTGTAGGTTAGTTCCTCTGAAATTCAACCACTTAAGATAAGTGAATGATCGTGTTATTTCAAAACGTTAACATTATGAACAACATTATGATCCAAACACACATTCAAAATCATTTTTGATGTTTTTCGTATGATGCAAGGAGTTAATAATTAGGCATAAAAGGATAGCTAGCATCCGTTTTGAGTCAATAGCAGCAGCAGTAGCAGTAAATACACCTGTTTAAAATCATGTTTGATGCTTTACAAGTTGCCTATGATGCAAGGATTGAATTATTAAGCATAAGCAAAGCTAGCATGAGAAAATGCATTTTAAGTCAATAATAATAAAATGTTTATGACGTTTACACAATACAAGAACACTGCATAAGACATTACATGACTAGTACTGTCACAGTCATGTTTTGTTTTTCTGTTTTGTTTAGTTTCTAGTCCTAGGTTTCATTTTCTGTATTTGGCTGTGTTCGAGTCATTCCTGGTTTCTAATTATTATCACCTGTTCCCTGTTCTGTTGATGATCATCCTCCTGTGCATATAAGGTCAAGGTCTTATGTTAACATTATGTGGACTGTTTAGAGTTCTCTGTTAATTAAAGTCTATTATTCTGTGTCATCCTTTGGATTTAACTACACACAACTACTGACGTGTGTATGCTGGTATGTTGATTGATTAAGCTTAATTGGTGTAAGAATGTGCATGCAAATGCATTAATTTTTAATTAGCAGTATCTTTCAGCTATAAAAGTTATCAGTTAGCACTTTGATCTGTGCAATTACTTAAAAACTTGAGGCAACTAGTCGAAGCCATATAGCCAGTGGGCAGTCTCATGTGAATAGTGAACTCTGATGATTGCACTTCAGGACTAAGTTAAGCTTAGTTCAGCTTCTGAGGTATTATTAAAATGACTGTAGGTCAAACAAATGTAAGTGCATATTTTATTACAGGTCATTATGATGGGATCCTGTTATTAAACTGAGGATGTGCCTGCAGGCAATACTCATTGACTCACAACTCAAACAACATAAACTTGTTACAATGCAGATCTGGCTAGAACATTGGTATGGATGAAAATTACCTTTGTCCAACTGAAGTGTAGATTTCAATGGGTCAAAGACCCTGGGGGCATCAAAGTTTGATGGCTTGCTTAGGCAATTAGTCCACGCTGGTAAGTATGGTACAGATACAGTTTGCCGCGGATAGCCACCAGCAGGAAATCTTGCATTCTTCTAGTGCCATCAATACCACTCTTGTACCATTGTAGTGCCAGTTGTTGGTTGGCAAACGATATACAGGTCTGAAAACAACGTGGCCAGTTCTTGATAAGACCTTGTGGCATTAAAGGTCTGTCTAGAAAAGACTAACATAACTCTCTCTAATATAAGACTAAGTTGTCATAGCCCTGTAGAATTAGCACTTTATGAAATTATAAGTTTTCTTTCACATCTGTGTCATCAACCAGTCGCTTTGTTGCTGATCATGGGTTTCAGTCTTGGTCTACATGCCATTTTTCTTTATCAACACAGGAATGTGCAATTATCTCAAATCAATCCAGCTATTCTCATCAAATTTGCATGCGTGTTCAATTAGCAAGATAGGAACTGGGATTCATTTGATCTCGCAATTGTTAAGCAGTGTACAAAGAGGACTAAGGTTAGTCTCGTCTGGGTTGTTGTGTTATGATATTATGCATCTACAATGCTGACCTACTTTGAAAAAGTGCTGAAGAAATGTGAATTTCTACTCCCTTTCGAAAGCCATTTCAATCCTTGATGAAAGCTAGGGTTGGATTTGGTTATGTTATTTTGGATGTATTGTGTTATGTTATGAAGTTAATCTATTTTGAGTTTTTTTCTGGTCCAAAAAAAGATGATTTTCTGCTCACGATTCTTACTATTAAAAGCTTTCTTTTAATTTTTAGAAAGATGGCCAAAGAGAGAATTTAAAAATGTTCTTTATTACAATATGTCAAAAACAAATTTGGCCGTTTTACACAGGAAAATTGTGGAGGGCTATCATGAACCCCATGCAATCTGGCAGACTGGGTCAAACTGGGAAAGGGGACTTTAGATTTTGGACTGCACACCCTTCCACAGTAATCCATCAGCATATTAGTCTCCACAGCTGTCAGACTGCCACTTCACCAATGGCTGGGCAACTAAACAGATGCAAGCCGTTCCCCTGAGATGCAAGGCTTCTTTTGCATTATGAAGGTCTGTTTGGCAAATGTCTCAGAGAATTAATTCTGGAGTCAAATAGTAAATTAATGAAGGGAAGACAATTATTATATGCTTTATCCAAAGATTCTGTGTCCCATGAGTAAAAGACTCAACTAACTATTGAATATTGTTTGTGCTCCAAAATGAAATGACTGTATGTCAAATTATGTTATGAAAGGTTATGAAAAAAAGGGCTGTGATAAGCCTGTTTGATTTAATATGTATTGATTTTAGATTATTTATGTATGTTTGTATGAAAGGTTTGAAATGAACTTTATTCACTTAATACTTTTTTTTTTAAGTGACCGGCCATTTAGGGCTTCTAGTCAAAACAAAATAATCAGATTATCAAAATCCCAGTTTAAAATTAAAATATATTAATTTTAAAAATTGATTCTGAGTCACAACAGGTTTACAACATTTGTTGTTTGCGGGAACCATAATGAAAGTGTAGTGCCGTAAACTAAATCTTACTTGTTGCAAAATTCTCTGTGACTTCTCTCATAAAACAATTGATTTTGTTGTAAACTCCATTGATATCCACTCACCAAAAAAAGCATTCTCACTCCCAATGCATCCGATAACGATACTGAAAATCATGCCCTAAAAACATCATGTTGTCACAGTTTTGCATAGTGACTCACATAAATCTTCAATATGCTGCATTTATTATACCAATAGGAAGTGAGAATAGATTGAAAAGAGTGACCTTGTCTCCTTGCCAGTGTACTGTAGTGTTATGCACATCCTGATTTTGCCAAGTTAGACACATTGCTGGACAACCAGTTTTGTTGATCCTGGAACAACATTCCTGTCCGGAAATTTTGTTCTAACCCTCCCTACCCATAGATTATCCCTAAAATCATAGTTAAGTGATGGATGAATAACACTGATGTAGAAGTACTTTACTCTGGTTGTAAGCCTAAACTTGACATAAACGGTAAACGTGTCCCTCAAGTCTGATTGGTTGATTGGAATGATGTTGATCCAGGAACAGGTTGCACTTGGTGAAATCAGGTTCTGCATAGTGTTGTTTTTTCTTTCTTTTTGCTAATGTTGGATGCTTCTCCTATAGGGGCTCTAATAGATGACATGCAAAGTTAATTTATTAATCATAACCCACCAAATTGGCAAGTGAGTATGTATTTGTTTAGTTAGTTAGCTAGTAGACTGGGTACTGCGTTTTTGTTATATTGTACTATTGTCTGAGTTCAAGGTGAAATGAAATACAAAGCAACTATCAAATGTAGCTGGAATGAAGGATGTATATTTACATATAATAAAGAAACATGTATTGCATTAATAGAAGCGTTGCATGTGCTGCTAGACTTGTTCAACATGAGGAGTGCCCAGTATTATAAGCTTTAGTGAAAAGTCAAAGTTTAATGCCAGCAAGCTTCTTCTGCTCTGCAGTCACACACATTAGATTTGCCGTGATCTGAATAATATGGCTACTCTCACACAATGCAGTCCGCTGCAAGCCCCAACCAATCTGGTTTGACCCAGACAAAAAGCATGGGGTCAAAAAACGATCAAACTCCCTGCTGCGGCTCGTGAGTGTGTAAATCCTGTTTACTTGCTAATGGAGAATCAGTCCAACCATTCAAAGAGCTGTAACCAGGGACATGAGCAAAACAAATATAAATACGATTCTCACCAAGATCAACTGCGAGTTCACTGGCGGTTTTAAACGGTTATTGATCAGAGATGCATTTAGTCTAAGGAGAAACATTTGTGATTCTTGATTGTTAATGACTATAGGAAATATTCTCAAATTGTCCAGTTTTTCTGAAGGTAAAACGAATAGAAAAATATGTACTGTATGCCTACTGTCTTTATGGTAAAGTGGTAAAAACAAAAATAGTGATCTTATCTGGTTTCTTTTATTTTTTTCTGCGCTAATTGAATTCAAAATAAACAATATATTCAGCAGCATCAGATACAGCCAGATTCAACTTCAGCTACTGAAATCCAAACCATTAAAGAAGGATTTCTCAAGGAGGATTAACTTATTGATCAGAGCGAGTCTGAGACTCAGAATGGAATACTTATCACACCAGAAAATATCATCTTGAAGAAATCGCTTCGAATAAGTTCCACCAGACTTTAGTAGCATCAGGAACACAGGACACTGAGGTTTCTAAAGGCCACAGTTTCTAAACATATCACTTCATATGATGTATGTTTTTATGCAGTGAACTGGAAACTATTTCCTTCTGGTCCTTCCCACAGACCTGGGGCCTCATGTACAAAGACTTGTGATGAATTCATACTAAAACATTGCGTACGGACAAAGCTGTAAATGTGCGTGCGCACAAAAAAAAAAAAAAAACAGATGTATGAATCTCTGCGTACGAAGGATCCCACGCATGTTCTCTTTGTACATCCCAATTAACGTAAAATTGAGCGCACATGCACGAGCACAACGCCCCACCCAGTCTCCTCCCTTAATTATATAAATTTAAATATGTTAATGAGTCCACTTTGGCAAAATAAAGCAGTAAGAAAATGGCTAAAGCAAGCAGCAAAAAACAAAACTTTACAGAAAGTAAAGTTGGAGGTTGAATTGGAGGTGCTACTATCGGAGGTAGAAACAAGAAAAAAACATGTATTTGGAACTTTGTCCTCTGGAATTAATAACAGAAGGAAAAAATATGAGTGGGAGAGTTTGGCTGATGCCGTCAATGCAGTGGGATCGCACTGTAAATGACCTCAAAAATAAATGGTCTGATATAAGGTGGACGTTAAATGGAGAACTGCGACATTTCAGCTGGCCAATCGCCCGCTCTACAACTGACCGAATGTCAGAATGAGCATCATTGTATCTGCGCTCTCGGTCAGTTTGTGGGTTGGTGAGGGGGGTTAACAGCCACGTCTTTAGTGAATAACCGCGGTGTCCTGAAGGGTTGTTGAATAATTAAATGAAAATAAAAAAATACAATTAGATAGAACCATAAATTTAAATGCATCACTCACCAAGAAGCCACCCATCGCGCGTCCTGCCAGCTTGGAGCCTCATCCCAACCATGCTGTTTGTATGAATCATGGGTTGACCCAGCTCACCTTGCCGCAATAGCCTATTTGTTAGGTGCATTTGTGCATCACATATTATCTGCACATTTATTGAATGGAAATGTTTCCGTTTCACATATGCAAATTCTTCTTCAGATGGTGCCTTTATGTGTGTGCAGTCGATCGCTCCGATTACATTAGGAAAACCGGCTATCGCTGCAAATTGCGTTTTAATGTTTGGTTGGTCAACTGCATCATATGGGAACCTTATATACCTGGTAGACATGCGGATGATCCCGACCCATACCGCTGGCATTGCGCGGCTCAAAGACGACTGGCTTATTCCTAAGCGGTCTGCCAGTTCCCTTTGGAAAGAACCAGTTGCCAGGAAAGCAAGTGTTGTCAGCACCTGCAAGGGAACGGGTATTGCGTGGCTCCTCGCTGTCTCTCTCTCTAGACTCGGACACAAGTCAGCACAGAGCTCCAAGAGGATAGCCCTTGGAAATCTGAAACGGCTGATAAGCCAGTCATCATCCTGGGCCAGAAAATATCGTAAAAACTCGTGCTCTTCGGATTCTGCCATTGGCAATGTCTTCTAATAAGGCCAAAGCTGTCATTGCCATACTAAGGGTTGTATCAATTTGCATATAAAAGCATATGTTCTTACTTAATTGCATAATTGATAGAATATTCCCATAAGGCTTGTGTGACAATATATGTCAATTAATTTATAAATTAATAGCAATGCTTCCCACAGGTGGTAGTGCAATAGACTTGTAGGACAATTCGTCGTGTAATGTTTGCAACTTCACTTCATTGCCTGTAAGAGTCGCCAACGGAGAAAAACTATGAGAAATGTACGTACGCCAGACATGAAATTGGCGTGGAGGAACGCACATTCTCGCGTTAATTTCACTGTTAGTACATCCGACCGTGAGCGTGAAAGCTGGCGTACGCAAAGTTTTTGTGCGTACGCGAGATTGATACATGAGGCCCCTGGGGCCTCATTTATAACCGTTGCGTACAAACAAAACAGGCTCTGAAAGAGGTGTACGCCACTTCCGACGCATAAGTTGTGATTTATAAAAACAAACTTGAAGGGAAAATTTGCGCACCTGTACGCAAACTCTGACCCATATGTACAAACGTTTTGGAGATAGAGCAGTTTGGCGACACCGATGGTGAGCTGGAGTTAAATGTCTTTATACATATACAGAAAGATAATCCAAGTATAATTTCACTCACCAAGCCTATCACTTGAAGCAAATATCCATCCCTTCTTAAATGTCCGCACCAGCGAGCGCGTTGAAACTGACGCATATATAGCCTATCTAATGGCAGATGAAGTAAAAACGTAAATCTTCATTATGAGTCCTAATCATAAATACAGTGCATGTTCACAATAACAGTTTAAATAAACATAAGAATGTTTCTGATATAAACATTTAGATTGTTAAACACGTTAACTACATGAAATCATTACTGAGAAGTTACAAAATTTTTTGTATTCAATAAATAGAAATATTTGTTGTGGATGCAATGCTTTTGAACCCCTTTCCTCTGGCATGCTGTGTTTTAATGTTTTAACTACAGAGATAATTGCTTATGATAATAGCAGATTGCCTGAGAAAATAGTTTCGTGCAAATAATGCACAATAAGATCTATCTAAAATATAAATCAATTAAAAATACTATTTGGCCAGTGAAAAAGATTGAGGAAAAACTCTCTGAAATGTATTTTACACTATTTGATTTATTTATTCAAAAACAAGGCAAGGCTAGGCTTCTAAATGATTTTTTTTTATCTAATTTGACGGCACATTCGTATTTCATATTTTCCTAATGTCTTGCACCATTTAAACATGTTATCACGTGGATGAATAATCATATGCAAACTATATGCCGATGAGGATATGCATAGTAAAACTAGGCGTTGTAAGCTCCATATATGGTTATTTCGGGGAGGAAACGCATGAGCGCACAATCTTCTGCTGACTGGGATTTATAAAGTGAATTCTGCGCAGGTTTTGGCGTACGCACAGTTTTATAAGTCTGAATATTTTTGGTGTACGCCATTTTGGGCTTTCAAGTGCACGTACACTTTTAGTAAAGATCCTATGCACAGTTTTATAAACGAGACCCCTGGTCTCTGTGTGAGCATGGAAGCATTTCTGTGTGTGTGGGATATAAACTTCTCTGGCTTGCTAATATTGAGATAAGCCTTTAGAAGTGATGCCAGTTGGAACATAAACTGCAAATACCATCTGCTTATGGACTCATTCAGGAGAAGCAAATCATACAGCATGAGATGACAAAGACAGTGATGTGTGAGTGAGAGTGAAAGAAATCTCACCAAATGACAGCGAGTGGGTGTCATGCTTTGAAACTCTTTTGACGATGTTAGTGTCTGCCCACGGTCTCCGTGTGATTGTTCTTCACAACTCTTTGACATATTCTCTCTTGTTTCAGAAAAAAAAATGACAAAAAGAACAAGATACTGTAGAGATTGGATGTGCAAAAGACTAATCTTGGGCTAGAGCAGTTTTGTGTCACCAGTATTTACAGTGATTGTGAGGCAACAGAACATACAGTTTTGCATCAAATACATTAAAATTACAAATACATTACATTTAATAACATTTTGAACTACAATATAATAAATATTTGAATCACACTGGAACAGCATTTATGGAAACTACCAATTAAAACAAGCAAATATTTTGTTCTGAATTAGAGGTGAAGCATGTGTTGCAGCCATAACTGATGTAGAGTGTTAGAGAAAGAAACATTATTAGCCTCATAAACATTACATGTGTCACAATGGCGGTAGCAATCCAACATCCTTGATGCCGGCAATATAAATAAACAATCTTTAATAAACAAAGAGAACACTCAAGTCGGTTGCATGTTGAACAAAATCTGTAAAAGATTAGCATTTTAGATAATAAATGCTGGAAGTACAATCTTTGCACGTAAAATTTCCCTGGGCATCTGTGAGGATCCTGGAAGTGGGGATAAAGGTATCTGAATGCACCAATTTATCCCTGAAACTTGGATTATACAGATATACACAGACGGGTGGATCAGTCAATAAACCTGACAATTCAGTCAATTTGTATGACATGCCAGTAGTTGTTGATCACCTTTTAAATTTCTGAACTCAAATGACTGAATGTAGATTTAAAAACACAATAAAACAATCGTATTTTTAGAGATAAAATAGGTGTTGCCTGAAAAAGAACGAACTTTATCTAGTGCAGTGTCCAACCACTTGGTTGAATATTCCTGTGATCTAAAGTCACTGTATAAAGTCTGGGCTTTAACTTCAAAATCGTCCTTACTGGAGCAGATACAATAAAGTCTCATGAACTGTAAGGTAAGCCACATTTCAAAGACATAGGATGAGCACTCTTGGCATGTAAAATACCATTTATATATATATATATATATATATATATATATATATATATATATATATATATATATATAAAGAATAGACCATTAATGACAGAAATGCCTGTATCCCAAAAAAAAAATTTATCTGTTGTACCCACGTCATGAACCTGTCAGTTTAGTTTTAATTTTCATGAACTTTTAGTTTGCTTGTCATTATTTCCTGTTGTCTTTTTTCACGTTTCCTGCAACCTGTTTGTTACCATGTGTGGCGAGGTGGGGGGATATGGCAAAAGTTACACTTCAGGGAAAAGTATAACAAAATTAAAAAAATAAATAAAAGCAGACTACGCCACCCCGTTTCACTGAACAGGGAAACTTCACAAGAACACACAGGTTCGCTACCACAGAGGACAAGAGACGGGAATCTGAATACAAAAACACTTTTTCACAATCCTACTCATTTTAAATGTATATAAAAAAAACTATTGGCTCCGGAGGAGCAAGAGTTTTACACTACTTCAGTGTGCATCCAAAACACAAAAACACACTTTCGGGCTGAGGCTTACCAGTAGGGAGCTAGCTGGGCAGTGAGCATCCTAAGACCACACCACTCCCAAATCTCCACTCCTCACAAACACTCACACTAGCTAAGTGAAAGAAACGCAGGTGCCGATGGAAAAAACTCAGTGAAGGAAACACCACCACCAGAAAGGGCACAACCAGCTAGCTTCGCCACACTGGGGGCCTTCAATTCCTGAAAGAAACAAAAAAAGGGCACAATACAATTTCACAATTAGCTACAGACACCTGTATCAAAAAATTATAGTAGACCAAATTCTGACTATAAAAGAAGCCAACACTTGGCAAATTACTGGTCACAGAAGTTAAACCGGCTAGTGTTTCCCCAAGGAATTCACATCAGACTGCCAGTTCAGCATAAACATTAGAGCAGCCAAATGCTATATAAAACAGAAGAAATAGAGTGTAATACAAAATGAGAACAATGAATTAAATCACAGAAAACAAATCCAAAACAGAATGTAGCTAATTTCTTCACAGTCTTTAGGAAAAGCACTGATCCAAAGAGCACAATAACCAAAATGCTAGTGGCAATATTACAAAAGGTAGGGGCTAAATGACACAATTGATAGCACGCCTCGTGTTGAATGACGGCTCTGAGATTAGCCACTCACTTAGACCACCAGCATTAGCTTAAAGCAAGCTTCAACAAAACAAAATAAACTAAAGAAAAGAAAACGAGTAATGCATCAAAATAATAAAACGATCACATAGTAGGATTAATGGCAGCAGAACAAAACAGTGCAGTCTTAACGACGTTGTCTATGGAGCATTTTGCCCCGCAGTCCACCGAGATGAACCGCTCACAAACAGCTTGACGCACTAAAGAAAACAAAATTAATAAAAAAAACAAAAAACCCACCCGTAAAAATCATTGATTAAATTGATCTTTCCAATGGTAGATCGCTAGACCCACAGAAGACTCAGCTACTCACAGCCGGGTTCATAATAGGCAAACTGCAATTGTACCGGTGTTCCATCTGACCAAACACATAAGCTGTACTATGATGGAAACATTGGTTACCGGTGATCAAACCAAAACGAACAGTAATCCGTTAGCAGTAACATACCTGAGATGAGGACAGCCTGCACCCAACAGCGACGTCGCACAAATCCGGACCCTAGTCTAGCTAACACATATACATTTCAACTTTAATAGTGCACGTGTACTAGCAGCAACATTAGCCAAACAGCTAGGTACATCCCTCCAGCAGAAATGCACGTGCACCCAAACAAAGGTGACAATGACCATGACACATACCCAGGTGTCCTGAACTCCGCCTTAAATATGCCAGGGATGGCTGCCGATAGGCTGTCACACCCATCACTCACCACAATTAATAGGGCGGGATCTAATCCGCCCTGCCACACATGGATATTGATTTTATCATCACAGCTGTTTGTATTTGGGTCTGTTTTCATTGTATACTTCATTTCCTGTGTTTCCTCAGTTCATTGTTGGTTATTGTTGTGTGTTACAGGGGTTGAACGACTTCAGATTTTTTAAAAGTCGACATTAATGTGATGAAAGTCGAGTCGAGTCGAGTCAACTATCCGTTGATGACGTCATTAATGAACAAATGAGCCTGAACCATCTTTGAGCTGAAACATGAACGTGGGTTTTCTTGTGCACAGATATGGCATATGACACAGCGCTGCACACAAGGCTATTGATCCTACATAACAGCTTTTTTTTTCAGTTCCCTTTCAGTCGAGAACGGAGGACATAGTCGACATCGACTGAATGGGGATCACGCCAGGGAGCCAGTCATCTTTGAGTACTATTGAATGAGCCAATGGAATTGGCGTGCGTGATTTACATCACATGCACTAGTTGCCTTTCGCTTCGGAGCCGATCGTTTGATGTCTCTGAAGAGTGCTGTTGTTTACAACGAGCGAGTGTGTCAGTGTTCTTCTGGAAGACTCTCCCAGTGCTGGTGGTTTCTACAGCGTGAGTGCAGTGGTCATTGCGAGCTTTGACCTCTCAAATGCTATTTTAACAGCAACATATTTCTAAAGGTTTGTGTGTGTTGACGGCTGGTTAGATGCCTGTGTAGGGACTAGTGATATTAAGTGAATTAGTGATATTAAAGTGTGCTTTATTTGTGTTACAAGTACATTACAAATTCATTACGAGTGTCTTCGAAACATACCATAAGTGTGTGCGTGTGTGTGTGTGTGTGTGTATGTGTATGTGTGTGTATATATATATATATATATATATATATATATATATATACACGCATGTATGTATGTGTGTATAGATTTAGCCTTTTATTAGGATAAGACAGTAGCTAGACAGGGAATGAGGTGGGAGAGAGATAGGGGAGACGGGAGACGGTATCGGGAAAGGTCCACGAGCTGGGCCTCGAACTCGGGTCTCCTGAAGTAAAATGGTACTACATGTCAGCACACTTGCCCACGAGTCAGATGAAGTGCCAGTGCCTTGCCTTGAGAAGCGGATGTGCCCACGAGCCTGAGCTCCTTACGTCTGACCTAGCGTGCGAGCCAGCCACCGAGTTTGTGAAAGAGGAAATACTAGTGGAGTTTAAGGGAATGGAGGAGTTGCCCGTCCACAACCTCGCCGCTGTGAGTGAGTGCGTAATGGACAGGGAGACTGATGTGTTGGTCCCACCCTCCCTCCCTCTTTTACCACCACCTCTAGTTCCAGCCCTGTCTTCGTCATCTCCTGTTTACACCATTGTTCATCCCTTACCTCCTCACTGTATCAGGGATTCACCTGGGGCATCCCATGAGCCATCCTCAACCGGGCTGGGGGATTCCCTGGCTCTGGCTCCGGCTACTCCACCTCGGCCCAAGTGGAAACTAGTGTTTCCTCAGTTTATTGTCAGTTATTCTTTGTGTGGTGACACTCTGTTATGTTATATTAGATTATATGAGCTTATTTTATTATTGAAACATTCATTTTGGAATCCTGCCTCATCTTGATCCTTGGACTTTTAAAACTGTGACGCCACATAAGTGAACTCGATGGATGATCTAAGGCAATTCAAAAATATAAGCCAAAAAATTTAAATTCACTAGTAGAGCCTTTATAAATCACAAAACAATCATCAATGTATCTTTTAACCCGCATTTTCAATAAAAGGATTATTGTTCCAGATGTATTGATCTTCAAGATAACCAAGGTATAGGTTTGCATAATCAGGGGCCCTTGTGGCACCCACGGCTGTGCCCGGGACTTGTAAATAGAATTTATTCTTAAAAGAAAATAATTATTTTTCAAAACAAGTTCAGATCGATTCACAATTATTTGTATAGTGCTTTAAACAATACATATCGTTTCAAATCAGCTTCACATAAAATTGTCACGACGCACACACAGGGAAACAGTAGATCCAGTAGCAGTATGTTTATTGGGTAATCCGTACACGTAATCCAGTCCAGGCAAGGGTCAAACACCGTATAAGCAATCCAAGAACAAAAACAACAGAAACGAGCAGAAACAAACCTCAGAAGTGTGGGGACATAAAACAACGACTCCGTGACAAACACTAAAACAGACAGGGTATATATACACACACACTGAACTAACAAGGTGATGGGAAACAGCTGTGTGCAATGAACAGATGAGTGGCAGAACAGAATGCTGGGAAATGTAGTCTATTGTGAATGACACCGTGAAAACGAGGACCTCTAGTGAACCCCAGGGAAACACAACCAGACACTGTGACAGAACCTCCCCTCTACGGAGCGGCTACCAGACGCTCCATGACAGAAAACAAGACAAAACAAGAGTCCAGGAGGGAGGTGGAACGGTGGAGGATCAGGGGGAGGGATGGGGGGCCAGGTCCATGTAAGGGAACAGAAACAGGGGGTGATGGTTTAGCCGGCGGCCAGGGCGAAGTAGACAGTCCATCGGGCGGCCAGGGCGAAGCAGACAGTCCATCGGGCGGCCAGGGCGAAGCAGACGACCCATCGGGCGGCCAGGGCGAAGCAGACGACCCATCGGGCGGCCAGGGCGGTGAAGACCCCTCGGGCGGCCAGGGCGGTGAAGACCCCTCGGGCGGCCAGGGCGGTGAAGACCCCTCGGGCGGCCAGGGCGGTGAAGACCCCTCGGGCGGCCAGGGCGGTGAAGACCCCTCGGGCGGCCAGGGCGGTGAAGACCCCTCGGGCGGCCAGGGCGGTGACGACCAGGGCGAAGACGACCACTCGGGCGACCACGGCATAGGAACAGAACCCGGCTCAGGAACAGCAACAGACACCAGCTCAGGAACCGACACCGGCTCAGCGACAGACAATGGCCCCGGCTCAGCAACAGACAATGGCCCCGGCTCAGCAACAGACAATGGCCCCGGCTCAGCAACAGACAATGGCCCCGGCTCAGCAACAGACAATGGCCCCGGCTCAGGAACAGACAATGGCCCCGGCTCAGGAACAGACAATGGCCCCGGCTCAGGAACAGACACTGGCCCCGGCTCAGGAACAGACACTGGCCCCGGCTCAGGAACAGACACTGGCCCCGGCTCAGGAACAGACACTGGCCCCGGCTCAGGAACAGACACTGGCCCCGGCTCAGGAACAGACACTGGCCCCGGCTCAGGAACAGACACTGGCCCCGGCTCAGGAACAGACACTGGCCCCGGCTCAGGAACAGACACTGGCCCCGGCTCAGGAACAGACATTAGCTCAGGAACAGACACCGGCTCAGGAACAGACACCAAAACTGTAACAGTCACAAGAACAGACACAAACACAGAGACAAACATTGGTTCAGGAACAGCAGACACTGGCTCCGGCTCAGGAACAGCAGACACTGGCTCCGGCTCAGGAACAGCAGACACTGGCTCCGGCTCAGGAACAGCAGACACTGGCTCCGGCTCAGGAACAGCAGACACTGGCTCCGGCTCAGGAACAGCAGACACTGGCTCCGGCTCAGGAACAGCAGACACTGGCTCCGGCTCAGGAACAGCAGACACTGGCTCCGGCTCAGGAACAGCAGACACTGGCTCCGGCTCAGGAACAGCAGACACTGGCTCCGGCTCAACAGACACGAAAGGTCTGAAAGGCATCTCCAGGATTTGGGCTAGACGTTCTAAATAGTCGGTCAGTGCCCTCGTGGCCACGAGAATGGGAATCTCCTGATCCGTCTCCGACTGGGCAGACATGGCCTGAACCGTTTCTGGATCGGCAGACGTGACTTGAACGGTCTCTGGATCGGCAGACGTGACTTGAACGGTCTCTGGATCGGCAGACGTGACTTGAACAGTCTCTGGATCGGCAGACGTGACTTGAACAGTCTCTGGATCGGCAGACGTGACTTGAACAGTCTCTGGATCGGCAGACGTGACTTGAACAGTCTCTGGATCGGCAGACGTGACTTGAACAGTCTCTGGATCGGCAGACGTGACTTGAACAGTCTCTGGATCGGCAGACGTGACTTGAACAGTCTCTGGATCGGCAGACGTGACTTGAACAGTCTCTGGATCGGCAGACGTGACTTGAACAGTCTCTGGATCGGCAGACGTGACTTGAACAGTCTCTGGATCGGCAGACGTGACGTGAACCGTCTCTGGATCGGCAGACGTGACGTGAACCGTCTCCGAATCAGCCTCCAGAAAAGCAGCGGGCTGCTGGGACACGGCCTCCGGGCCTTTGGAGAGGCTAAAGGTCTTCCTCCTCCGCCGTTTCCGCTGGTGAAGTGCGCGCTCTGGGCTGGATGGAAACAGCGCCGGATGAAACTCTGGACTGGATCGCACCAGCCCAGGGTCGAAGAGGGGCCTGAGTGGAAAATGGTGTTGGAATTCCTCTCGACCACCTCCTCCACTGCGACCTCCACGGGTCCCGCGAAACTTGACCAACCGGGTCCCCTCAAACAAATCCCTTCTCTCCCGCTCGGTGGCTGGGGAAGAGATATTAAAAAACATACCGCTGGATCTTGATGACGGAGTCGTTCTGTCACGACGCACACACAGGGAAACAGTAGATCCAGTAGCAGTATGTTTATTGGGTAATCCGTACACGTAATCCAGTCCAGGCAAGGGTCAAACACCGTATAAGCAATCCAAGAACAAAAACAACAGAAACGAGCAGAAACAAACCTCAGAAGTGTGGGGACATAAAACAACGACTCCGTGACAAACACTAAAACAGACAGGGTATATATACACACACACTGAACTAACAAGGTGATGGGAAACAGCTGTGTGCAATGAACAGATGAGTGGCAGAACAGAATGCTGGGAAATGTAGTCTATTGTGAATGACACCGTGAAAACGAGGACCTCTAGTGAACCCCAGGGAAACACAACCAGACACTGTGACAAAAATGATTGTCTACATTACAATTTAGAGTGATCATTTATCAGAGGTGACTGTCTTTATGATTGGCAAAATGTAAAACACAGGCTTAGTAAGAGAACAATTGAAAACATATTGTAATTCTTTATCAGAAATCAAACGAGTGTCCAAATGTGCAGTCTTAAGAAAATTTTCAATTTCACTTCAGAATTGTGTGGGATTTGATGTGATGACTTTATAGTAGGTAGTATTTTGTAGCTGTCAAAGAGCCTCCAAATTATAGAGCGCTTTCGGGCAAAATTCCTAAACCACCACCTTTATCTGCAGGTTTAACCACTATGTCCTTATTTTTACACAATTTATAAAGAGCTTATTTATCAGATGTTGACAGATTGAACTTTTTCTTTGCAGGACAATCATCAATTAACTCCACTAATCTACAGAAAGTATTAATCAACATGAGGGAGACTAAGAGGTGCTCTTAGGCTTAAATTTAAAACCGACCACAACAAGTAGACACATTTTCTTGATCTATTCTCGTATGTTTATGGAAATACTTAAATCTTAAGATCAGAAAAAATTTAACAATTTCATTTTCGTTACAAAAGAATATGTAGTTCTGGTATAGGAACAAAACTCAACCCTTTGTTCAAGAGACTTATGTAGTAATGTGTCTGGGTCAGACAGGTCAATTTAGCTCAAAAGGAATTATTATTTAATTTATAGGGAATCTTAAAAGAATCACTTAAACGGCCTAGCAAATGACTCGTCCAGCGTTCATTTGAACGGGCCGTAACTATCAGCTATAAAACAGTTATAAATATCCAAACTATAGTGAAACACTATATATAAGCAAGGTAACTTAGATCAGCAGTTTAAGACATTAAATTCGTAGGCACATAACACAAGAACAATTATATTTAAAATACAAAGAAGACTTTATTGATTATTCTAACACATAAAACTAATATCTAACACAATCAGACGCACACACACATTCATACGAGTTGCAGAAAGAAAGAGAGTGAGGAAAGAATGAGTTTTAAGAGTGAGATAATGAAATCCCAAGTTTCTATATGCACTTATAAGACATGAACTGAACGAACCATCAATCATTAATTTAACCCTTCTATCGTTTCTTAGGCGGGGTTATTAAATGTTATATCAAAGCACCAGTTCAGTTAAGAGTCTGGAGGCTACTTGCATGTCTTTGCGTTCCTTTGGGGAGTCCTTTGTCGGCGTAAGAAGGAGTTTCCTGGGTTAGTTGATTGGCTGGTGGTCTCCTCGTGCCTGGATAGATGTCTTGGGCGGCCAATCACGTGGTTTGTTGGCGATGGAGGGAAAGTCTTTGAAGTTGGAAAGCGGGCTTTGCAGTCTAATCGTTTAAACGAAACTTTGCAGCAAAACTTAACTTAGAATCGAGACTCTCAACGGAAAAGAAAAGGAAACTAAGAAAAAGAAAGAAAAGTGAGACGAGTAGTTAGATGGCTTGAATGAAGCTGTTTAACCCATGTTCTTCTGATCTTGGTTTGGGTTCTTTTGTCTGCTCGTCTACATGGTTACTCGTCGGTCCGGTTACCAGTCATGGCTTCTCCATGACTTCTGTAAATCTGCTCTAGCGAACAAATTCAACTCAACCAAACCTCCAGATACAATATAGGATTGCAGATACAATATAGGATTATGTAGTTCAACAAGGTTTGATTAGAAGTCCGTCAATAATTGTTTTGGGATGATTTTATGTATTTTATATGTAAAGTCTCAGTCTCTGTGGTTTTAAGAGATTTCCACCCTGGGGTCGTTCCAAGGTCCTTAAAAAGGAGGAGGTCTGTTTTAAATCATTTGTCATGGGTTCAAACAACCTCTGCCGTTATCTTGGTGGGTTCTGAGCCGTGCCATCTCTGAACCAATCAGTCTTTTCCAAACTATCTAACGTTGACGACGTTCTCCTTTAGTTGGGCACATCTCTTTGAAGCTATAATGATCATAAAGTTCTTACTGGGACTGGCTGGAGCCCACTCCATTTATGGCCCTAGATTAGACTGGTGATTTGGGGGTCTGGAGTGTTGAGTTCTGTGTGGAATTATGTTTGAACGAATCACCTGGAAGATTAATTTGTGTTTGGTTCGCTCTCAAATCCCTACACTTACTTCATGGGGTTGGAGTTCTTGGTCAGTGAGATTAAAGATACCCCGACAGTTCGTATTAATGTGGATTTTTCCAATGATTGTCTATGTCACTCGAATGGTCCATTCAAAAATCTGCATTATTGTCCCCACTGGAGGCTGAGGTGTGAGAGATTTCATCTTGAAAATAGACCTTGTGTGATGGCTTGGTAGAAATGCCACCTCGATTAAGCCAGAGATATACTTTGTTTTCTTTGTAATCATTGGTGTCTCTGACAAACTTTGTCTACTTTTGTTGTAGAATTCTAACCAGTCCCTCCAGAAAAACGTGATTATGCGATCGCATGATTTAGTGCATAATCAGCCCGCATATTTATGCGGGGGCCGCATTTTTTTCAAATACGCCGCACTTTCGCCGCATAAATTGCCTATTTCATGTGTATTCATTTTATTTTGATTAAGTGTGCAATCCTGAGATTTATAGACTTTCGAACAGAAAACAATTTGAACCAATACTTGTTTAAGCCTGCTCACTAGAATTTGTGTTGACCAAATGCAGCATTCTAAATACTTTATTTTGTTTCAGGGCAATATTGGTATAAAGTGCTACAGTTTCCTGTTTTGTGTCAACATTTTTTCAACTGATTAAGAATCTGTGTGTCCCAGTGCACTGAGAAAACATTAAGTTAGATATTTTCCGAGCTCTTGGCTGGAGTTGAGCTGGAGTGATCTATGAGGCCTGTCTGTGTCTGTGACATCGTGTCCACAGCTGTAATTTTCTAGGTTCTCTGGGGACACATTACACAGATATAATTACCAGTTTGAAGATGTGCACTACTGTTTGTACCTATGCTAAGCATTCATCATGCTGCCGTTTGCCCGTGGACTCTGTTGACTTCCTGCGGCTGCAGGAAGCATGCAGTGTTAGTAATGGGATTGAGCTGGTTGACAGAGGTTCGGTTCATAATTCCTCGCCCCACTGCACACAGTCTCATGTTTTGTGAACCTTGTCTCTATTATTTAGCTCAAGGGTGGATGCCACACTTTAGCATTTTATCTTTTTGCTGCTGATGATTATATACTGATGTTTGGCATACCATCCATTTCAATAACGGTTAATTCCCAACAATGCGTCATGTTATGGAGTAGGCCTACCTTTTGAATGATCTAACTTTCAACAAACTGATTATGCTTGTGTTGAAACTGAAGTATTTCTATTAAACATTCTTCAAACTCAGGCACTTAACTGGATTTATTTACACAATGGTAAGAAAATTAAAAGGATGCTAAGCATGGCAATAAATTGAGGATTTTTTTTGTTTTTTTTTACAGATTTGAAGGAAATATTTACTAATGGCTGTACTGTTTTGTTCTCACCCAAAATTATGTAACGTCCTGGACAATGATTATGGTAATTATGAACCTGGCTATTGTTAGTTTGTAATATTGCAAAAGTAGCTATGCTTACATGCAACCAAATAAACAGTTAGTAATGGGATGGATTGCAAGATGTCTGTTTGAAACAATACAATTAGAGAAAGAGGGGGAAAATGTTTCGGTTACGTATGTAACCCTCGTTACCTGGAGGATGGAATGGATACGTCACGTCGCTGACTGACGAATAGGAATCTCACTAGAGAGGCCAATCTACTTCGAGTGTAACTAAAACGAGCCAATGCACATTGGCATGCGATAATTGCATCAGCTGCGCTGCATTGCGTCACACACATATGAGCAGCAGGTGCATCGCATCTTCAGGTTTTCGCTGAGGAGCCGAGCCAGTGACCTGGCTGCCCCAGCAGGGCACAGCAGATGTAGCGATGAGACGTGACGTCTCCGTTCCCTCCTTAAGGGAATGAGGGTTACATACGTAACCGAGATGTTCCCTTTCAGTCGGTCACTCTTGATGTCACGTTGGTGACCGATGAATAGGAATAGGCTTACAAGAGAAGTCCATGACTGCTGTTCCAACTAGTGAGACTGTGAGACTATTGGATAACACTGGGAAGCATGTCTATTCCATTGGAAATGGAATGCTACAGAAGCAACATCCTTCCCCGAAAGAGTCATGTGGAGATAGCATATGGACTAACCTTGTGGGCTTGTTTGCAAATGGAATACTGGGGTGACACCAATCTTCTAAGAGATGGGTTCTCCCAAGGGAAAGACACAGGGGAGCAACTGTGGACTCAACAGGTTTTTGACTCTGGAGACATGAGCGCAACTGTAGGTGCAGCAAACCAACAAGAGATGGGCCTCTCAGTGCTTCTACCCGTTTAAGGTGAGATCACAGGAGGATACTTGATTACACGTAGGCTATAGAACCTAGCATGCCAGTGCCCTGGAGCATGCAACATTTCTTGTTGAGTGAGCTCGCAACCTGAGCAGGCAAGGCATGCCTTGTGCTTCGTAAGCAAAGGCAATGGCATCCACAATCCAGTGGGGCATCCTCTGCTTGGAGAAAGCCTTTCCCTTCTATTGGCCTCCATAACAGACAAAGAGCTGGTCTGAGGTCCTGAAGCTTTGAGTTCTGTCTATGTATCGGAGCAAAGCCAGGGCTGGGTCTGCCTTCTCCGAGGGCAGCGCTTGCAGATTTACCACTTGGTCCCTGAAGGGAGTGTTAGGAACCTTGGGCACATAGCCAAGCCGGGGTCTCAGTACCACGTGGGCGTCACCCGGCCCGAACTCTAGGCACAATTCATCGACCAAAAATGCCTGCAGGTCCTTAACCCTCTAGATGGAGGCCAATGCAACCAGCAACAAAGACTGCATAGACATAATCTTTAAGTCTGCCAACTGCAAAGGTTCAAAGGGAGCATTCTGAAGTGCTTGAAGCACCAGAGTAAGGCCCCAAGAGGGTATGAAGGGAGGTTGAGGAGGATTTAATCGTTTCGCCCCCCTAGGGAACCTGATGACTAGGTCATGCTTCCCAACCGACTTACCTCCTATGGGGTTGTGATATGCAGATATTGCGGCAGCATAAACTTTGAGGGTGGAGGGAGACAGTCTTCACTCCAACCCGTGCTGCAGGAAAGAAAGCACAACACTGATCGAACATATTCGGGGGTCCTCTCGGTGAGAGGAACACCACTCGATGAACAGGTTCCACTTCAAGGTGAAGTGATTGTGTTAACTCTCTGGCTAAGGTTATTTTGGGGCCCTGAAGAAGTTTTGACATGCCCTGACATTTGTTATTTTTTCAGTTGCTTAAAAACATATTAATGGCTAAAGTCTGATTACACTGTATTCAGCACAAACAGGGCTACAGTAATATGTGAACAACATGTACATAAAAGTTTGTAGTTTTGAGAAAATAATGTTTATGTGTGGTTTTAAAACAAAAACAAAAATTGTAAGTCACTGAAATAAGGTCATATAACACATAGTAAACATTTGTTCACAAGGCTCCTGTTGCCTAGTGTTTTTTCTCCAAAAGGTGTGAAAACCATCAGCATCCTCCATACAAAACAATATAGTCATTTAACTTTTGTAAGACACTAATTGTCAGAATGGCTGATATGCGGGGAGGGTGTGAAACATCATGATTAATGATGTGATTCACACCTGAAGAGACAAAGATCCTCCTCTGGGAATATCAATGAAGAATGTGACAGAGGGAACTATAGATGTCATATGTATGTCCTGTGTTTCTCCCGTTCTTTGTGTATTTGGTTCTGTCCTGTTTCCATTTTCCCGCTCCTCGTTAGTGTTTAGTTTATTCACCTGTTAACATCATTATCAATTAATTTGCCCCAGCTGTGTCTTGTTTTACTTGTCTGTTCCCTTAGTATTTAAGCCCTGTGTTTCAGTTTGTTCCTGGTCGGTCGTTGTTGCATTATGCCTGGTTGTTTCGTTCAGTTCTTACTTGTTCCTGTTCGTGAAAATTAAAGATTATAATTGTGAACCTGCTTCCTGTGCCTGCTGCAGCCAGCTCGTGACAGAACGACCGACCAAGAAAGAAAATGGATCACACATCTGGAAAGATTGGACCTGCCAAAATTAACTGGGCTGAAGACAAGCTCCTCACAATCAAGCAGAACGGATGGTCCTTGGAGCGGTATGTTGAGGAGTTCTTGTATGTTTCCCATCTGGTGAGCTAGGGTGATACTATGATTAATGCCTGCTTCCGGATGGGACTAAATGATGATAATTTATTTCAATTCCTTTCTCCTGGTGATTGTTATAGGTCCTTTACAGACTTTATTAACTATGTCCTCGGTTTAAATGGTTCGAATTTCTTTGTTGATCTACCTAATGAGGACAATCAAAAATGTAATTTAGTTCCTATCCGGAAGCATGTAGACGTTTCAGTTCACCCTAAACCAGCACACTCCACATACCTCTCCAAGGGTTCCATGCCCACCTATCCTCCCGTGTTTCCCCGAGCCCGGAAGAAGGTTTCTAACAGCATGGACCTGGGGGAAAAAATGGCGGATCCTGCCTTTACGTCTGTCTGGTCAGCACTGAAATTAGCTTCCCTTCTTAGGTCCTCAGTCCCAGGTTTTACTCCAACCTTCAGCCCAGAGAAAGCTTCTGTTCCCGAGTTCAGCCTAGAAATGGCTTCGCCGCTGGCGCCGTCCAGCCCCGAGCCTTCGCCGCTGGCGCCGTCCAGCCCCGAGCCTTCGCCGCTGGTCCCGTCCAGTCCCGGGCCTTCACCGCAGACTGTCCACGTCCCAACTACCCAGCCTGAGACTGCCCAGCCAGAGTCTGTCCAAGAGCCGGTCACTCTTCCCAAGAAAATTTTGGGGGGGGGCCTACCCGTCTCCGCCGCGTCCACCCGAAGGGTCCTCTCCGCCGCGGCCGCCCGAAGGGTCTTCACCGCTGCGGTCACCCGAAGGGTCTTCACCGCCCTGGCCGCCTGCACGTCCTGCTCCGCCCTGGCCGCCTGCACGTCCTTCTCCGCCCTGGCCGCCTGCTCTGCCTGGTCCGCCCTGGAGGCTTCCTGCTCCAGATCAGCCACGCCCTCGTCAGCCTCCAGGGCGAACACCCCCCACCCCATTGATGTTATACGGCGCGAGTTCGCGCCTTGCAGGAGGGGGGGATTCTGTCATATGCATGTCCTGTGTTTCTCACGTTCTTTGTGTATTTGGTTCTGTCCTGTTTCCATTTTCCCGCTCCTCGTTAGTGTTTAGTTTATTCACCTGTTAACATCATTATCAGTTAATTTGCCCCAGCTGTGTCTTGTTTTACTTGTCTGTTCCCTCAGTATTTAAGCCCTGTGTTTCAGTTTGTTCCTGGTCGGTCGTTGTTGCATTATGCCTGGTTGTTCCATTCAGTTCTTACTTGTTCCTGTGACCCTGTTCGTGAAAATTAAAGATTATAATTGTGAACCTGCTTCTTGTGCCTGCTTCAGCCAGCTCGTGACAATAGAGAATGAATGTGAGGATACTTAATGATTGAATGTATTGTTTTGGCTTATTCACAAAATCAAGTTTAAGTTAAAAGTAATCTGACTATACATTTTCTTTACACAAATACTCTACTTAACTTTAGACCTACACTACCATTCAAAAGTTTTAGATTTGCACGTTTTTTTTTTTTTGTTTGTTTTGTTTTTTAAATAAGTCTCTTCTGCTGTGTTTATTTGATCCAAAATAAAGCAAAAACTGTTCCTTTTTACAATTTAAACATTTTTTAGCATCATTACTCCAGTCTACAGTGTCACGTGATCCTTCAGAAATCATTCTAATATGGTATGCTGCTCAAGAAACAGTTTTGACTATTACCAATGTTGAAAATTGTGTAAAATGCAGGAACTGAAAGTTCAAAAGAACACTTATCTGAAATAGAAATATTTTTTAGCATTATAAATGTCTTCTTTACTGTTACTTTTGGTCAATATAAGGCATCCCAGTTGAATAAAAGTATTAATTTCTTTAAAAAAAAACAGCAATAAAAAAGTAAACTCTTACAGAGCCCAAAATTTGAACGTAAGTGAATAATGTTACAATAGATTTCTATTTATTTTCTATATCTTTTGAACTTTCTATTCATCAAAGAATCCTGAAAAAAAAATTACACAACTGATTTCAACATTCATAATAAGAAATGTTTCTTAAAGGCACACTATGTAGTTTTTCAACCTTCATAATATATTTCCAAGACCCTTGAGATGGTACATCGACTTACAATAGGTTGAATGACACGTCTGCCGTAGCCTGACAGTGTCTGTATCGCTTTTACTGGCACTATGTAACTTCGGGTTTCGGGTAGTAATCTGAGCACAAAAAGAACTACAAAATTCGACTGCTTTACGGCATACGTCACTTCCCCCACTTCCTCAGATTCTGACGTGAGAGCCCAACTAGCGTTTGATACCCGTCTGTATGTTGTTGTCATGGCCGAAGCAACAACTAAAAGGAAGGCAAAGGTTTTGTCAGAGGAGACTAAAAAAAGAAAAACGGAGAGTGACAAATTAAAAGGCTGGACGGGGATCAATATTGGAGGGAGAGCAAGACAGTTTGAAGACGGTGAGAGTGCGCGCGCGACCGGCTCTCTCTCTCTCTATCCTCGTTCTTTCAGTAACATCCACCCTGTCACAAGCGCAGCAGTCAGTCATCTATAAAGTGTTTATAAATTTATAAATAAATCAGGGAGTCAGGGAGCTGACTACCGCGCAAAATGTAAAAGGCTGAATAACATGGCCTGGCCATGTTACGGAATCTATCTGGTCCTCCATTTATCTTCATGAATCAAGTAATGCTAGTAGAGTAGCGAATTATCAATCTGGTAGCTAGTAACGTTAAACACTAACATGCTAGTTTACGATTGTAGCATGGTGGTGGGAATAAACGGTTGGAAAGACCAAATCGTATAGTGGTAAATAAATAACAAGCTGACTACGCCACCCCTCTTCAGAGAGAGGGGAAATAACTACCCAATGTAAATAGGGCACACAGGTTTGTTACCATGGAGGGCAAAGAGATGTGGATATCAGTACAAAAGTTAATTTATTAAGTTCACATCAATAGGTAAAACTTTCTGGTCACTGTAAGGCAGAATGTCACACACACATGACTCGTACCACACTGTTCATCCACACACACAATAAACTAAAAAAATAATTAACTGTTAAGATGGCTGAGGCTCACCCGTAGTGGGGTAGGCTAGCTAAGTATCTAATTCAAAAGCCACACGCACACACACACGCACGCCCAGAGAGGTATAAGTGGTTACAAGTGGCAAACCACACTAAGTGCTTAAAGTACCACCACCAGAAGGCAAGAAAAGCTAGCCTCCCAACCCGGCGTCCATCAGCCTAAAATAAACAAAAACAAGATTAATGAATACACTAAACAAATGATATTAGACACAACTAATAACAAAATTCAGAGTGGTTGGTGATACCAAACACTCACCACAAGGGAACACTAACTTATAGACAAAACAAGTTCACAAATCACAGGGCAACAAAGTTGCAACTTAACACATTGCACAATAATCAACATCCAAACTAACCAAAAGCAAAGTAAAGAAACATACAACTTAACACACAGCCAATGATAAGACGACTGAAGGGCGAGCCCACGTACACAACTTCGGCACCTGCAGCGGTGAACAGATCGATGGTTGTAGCGATGAAGACATACAACAAAAACAGTAACACAGCAGCAAGACAGCAAAGCAGTCTAAATGTTTTTTTTGCAGAAAACGATCAGCCCAACGTCCACATTAAGACGGAGCATCTTCAAAGGAATCAATATCCTGCTAAAAACATCAGACATCAGTTGATTAGCTCAGTTAAATATTAGTTGAAACTTTAAAAGAATAACTTTACATACCAGTTGATCATCACGGAATTGTATAAGCGTACGGTTGCTCACAGCAGCGTACACATAAAAACAAACCAACTGAAAGGAAGAGCACGTAGATTATCGCAAGCTGCACAAGTCTACATTACAAACATTTACCTATAGCCTACCTGGGGGAACGGAACAGCCTGCACATCACCGCGGCGCTGCCAACCAAACACGGCCAGCATTGAATGGCGGTGCGCCTGCAACAAGGGGCGGAGCTAACAATGACGCATGACCAGGTGGCATAAACAGTCTTTAAATAGGCCAGGGACAGCGGCCGATAGGCTGCCACATCTATGACTCATGTGACAGCCACAAATAACAGGGCGGGGTCTAACCCGCTCTGCCACACTATGGTTATAATAAATAATCTTTCAGGATAACTATCCTAATGCCTGCAGGCTGATAGTAATGTTTGTTTATTTATTTTTCTGGTGAAAGTGTCTTGCCTCAGGCTATAATGCAAATCGATTTTCAAAATTGCAATAATCATGTCTAACGACATCATAACGGACATTGTTACGAAATAATGCAACGTACATGTAACTTTATTGATGTCATCTGGCATTTTGTAATGTTTACATTACACTCAAAAAACGCAAATGAAATTATACAGTAGGCCTAGGCTATAGGCTATTTACTTGTAATTTAGCTGCAATCATGTAAAAACGTTATAAGCCAGCAGAGACGCTCTGCGTGAGTGGCATTTACGACAGTAACGTTAAATACAAGTACTCTACAGCGACTCATGGGGGCGCTGTTTGACAAAAACGGAATTCCTGCATAGTGTGCCTTTAAGTATCAAATAAGCATATTAAATTGATTTCTGAAGGATCAGATGAAACTGAAGACTGGAGTAATAATTTACATCACAGGAATAAATTGCATTTTAAAAAATGTATCCAAATAGAAGTCTGGAAATATTCCAACAGATATAAAGGTCCTTCTCGAAAAATTAGCATATTGTGATAAAGTTCATTATTTTCCATAATGTAATGATAAAAAATAAACTTTCATATATTTTAGATTCATTGCACACCAACTGAAATATTTCAGGTCTTTTATTGTTTTAATACTGATGATTTTGGCATACAGCTCATGAAAACCCAAAATTCCTATCTCAAAAAATTAGCATATTTCATCCGACCAATAAAAGAAGTGTTTTTAATACAAAAAAAGTCAACCTTCAAATAATTTCAGTTTATGTTCAGTTATGCACTCAATACTTGGTCGGGAATCCTTTTGCAGAAATGACTGCTTCAATGCGGCGTGGCATGGAGGCAATCAGCCTGTGGCACTGCTGAGGTGTTATGGAGGCCCAGGATGCTTCGATAGCGGCCTTAAGCTCATCCAGAGTGTTGGGTCTTGCGTCTCTCAACTTTCTCTTCACAATATCCTACAGATTCTCTATGGGGTTCAGGTCAGGAAAGTTGGCAGGCCAATTGAGCACAGTAATACCATGGTCAGTAAACCATTTACCAGTGGTTTTGGCACTGTGAGCAGGTGCCAGGTCGTGCTGAAAAATGAAATCTTCATCTCCATAAAGCTTTTCAGCAGATGGAAGCATGAAGTGCTCCAAAATCTCCTGATAGCTAGCTGCATTGACCCTGCCCTTGATAAAACACAGTGGACCAACACCAGCAGCTGACATGGCACCCCAGACCATCACTGACTGTGGGTACTTGACACTAGACTTCAGGCATTTTGGCATTTCCTTCTCCCCAGTCTTCCTCCAGACTCTGGCACCTTGATTTCCGAATGACATGCAAAATTTTCTTTCATCCGAAAAAAGTACTTTGGACCACCGAGCAACAGTCCAGTGCTGCTTCTCTGTAGCCCAGGTCAGGCGCTTCTGCCGCTGTTTCTGGTTCAAAAGTGGCTTGGCCTGGGGAATGCGGCACCTGTAGCCCATTTCCTGCACACGCCTGTGCACGGTGGCTCTGGATGTTTCTACTCCAGACTCAGTCCACTGCTTCCGCAGGTCCCCCAAGGTCTGGAATCGGTCCTTCTCCACAATCTTCCTCAGGGTCCGGTCACCTCTTCTCGTTGTGCAGCGTTTTTTGCCACACTTTTTCCTTCCCACAGACTTCCCACTGAGGTGCCTTGATACAGCACTCTGGGAACAGCCTATATGTTCAGAAATTTCTTTCTGTGTCTTACCCTCTTGCTTGAGGGTGTCAATGATGGCCTTCTGGACAGCAGTCAGGTCGGCAGTCTTACCCATGATTGCGGTTTTGAGTAATGAAACAGGCTGGGAGTTTTTAAAAGCCTCAGGAATCTTTTGCAGGTGTTTAGAGTTAGTTGATTCAGATGATTAGGTTAATAGCTCGTTTAGAGAACCTTTTCATGATATGCTAATTTTTTGAGATAGGAATTTTGGGTTTTCATGAGCTGTATCCCAAAATCATCAGTATTAAAACAATAAAAGATCTGAAATATTTCAGTTGGTGTGCAATGAATCTAAAATATATGAAAGTTTAATTTTTATCATTACATTATGGAAAATAATGAACTTTATCACAATATGCAAATTTTTTGAGAAGGACCTGTTAATAAAAACTTACTCATCTGAAATTTTATCCACAGTTGGATCAAGTTGCTATTCAAAATACAAACGCACTTCTTCTGAGGAAAATGCGATATCTTCGTCACTATCCAGGACGAGTTGAAGAACTTCCTCACCTGTGTAGCGTGTCATCTTCCAAACGCGCAGGAAAGTGAATGAAACTTGTGATGAAACTTAATGATTTTTAAGGCATTGTTGGGGGCGTTTACCATTTTGCATAGATCACCTCAACACATTATCTTATGAACAGCTTGCTCTGCGCGTGGGTGTGACCACATTAACGATAATTAACTGAGCCAGGAGAAACTGTACATCTCTTTAGTTTCGTACAGATTACATTGTAGGAGAATATTTGTTTTATTTAAAAGTAGACATTTCAAACTTTCTTTAGAGGTACGTTACATGTTTGTGTGATTAGTATTCGCTGAGTTTCAGTTCATTATTCAGACGTCTTTCAGAAAGTTTCTTGCGGGGACAGCGACAGCTGAAAGTGCACCCTGTGTATTTTCTTTATTTTACAAAAACACAAGGATTTGTTGTTATTGTGAGTGTACACAAATAAAAGAAGACCCTTTATAGTTTATAAAGATGTATAAATACTTATATGTATGGCCAAAAATGACGGAGTATTTTAAGTTGTTTAGGCTGTCACGCCTGCGCGTTCTTCAGGCTCAGAAGGTTAAATACCTCTGGGGGTGAGTCACCTAGAACCTCCGCTTCCCATTCAGGGACCAGACATGGAGTTTCCAGAGGTCTGGGTGCGGGTACCATAGGGATCCCCGTCTCTTAGAAAGAAGATTCTTCCTCGGAGAAAGGGGCTGTCATGCGGAGCATGAGTTCTGGGAACCAGGTCCGTTTGGGCCAATAGTGTGCAACTAGCAAGACCTGCTCCTCGTCCTCCCTGACTTTGCACAGTGTCTGTGCAAGTAGGCTCACTGGGGGAAATGCATATTTGCCATGGCCAGTTGTGTTCCAGTGCATCTGTGCCGATTTCACTCGGTCAGGCAGTAAAACAACTGGCAGTAGGTGGTTTCTGGAGAGGCATACAGGTCTACCTGTGCAGCTCCGAAACAACGGCAGATCAGCTGGACCACCTGGGGGTGGAGTCGCCACGCTCCCAGGAGGGCAGTTCTTGAGAGCTCGTCGGCCACATGATTGAGCAGCCCGGGAGACCTCAGATGCTTCTGACTCCAGAGGAGGAGATGGCGGGCGAGCTGTGACATGCAACGGGAATGTAGACCACCTTGTCAGTTGATGTACACCACGGTCGCAATGTTGTATATGCGGACAAGCACATCTTTGCCCTGTAGCCTTTTAAGACTGCGTAGAGCAAGATGTACTACAAGCAACTCGATGTGCCAATGCAGGTGGGGACCCTTCCAACCCCTAGCAACTGCATGCCCATTGTATGTGGCCCCCCAGCCGGTGTCAGAGGACTCTGTGAAAACTAAAGCATGCCTGGACACTTGTTCCAGGGGCACTCCTGCCAGAAGAACCATTGTGTCCGACCACGGGCCCGCCGGTGTGATTGTCACCCGGTGGGTGCCGTGCTGCCACACCCATCTTGGGACTCGGCCGTGAAGTCACTGCTGAAGCAGTTTCATTGAAGCAAGCCAAGCGGTGTTACAGCCGCTGCGGCCGCCATATGCCCCAGGAGCCTCTGAAAGAACTTCAGTGGGACCACAGTCCTGCCTTTGAATGTATTCAAGCAGTTCAGCACTGACCAAGCACGTTCCTCTGTGAGGCGTGCTGTCTGTTCGACCGAATCCAACTTCATACCGAGAAAAGAGATCCTTTGCAATGGGGGCGAGTTGCTCTTTTCCCAGTTGACCCGAAGCCCCAACTGGCTGAGGTGACTGAGCACCAGGTCCCTGTGTTCGCACAACTGGTCCCGAGACTGTGCTAGTGTCCGCCAGTTGTTGAGATAGTTGAGAATGTGAACGTCGTGTTCTTTCATGGGAACAAGGGCCGCCTCCCCAACTTCTGTGAAGACGCGGGGAGACAGAGACAGCCCGAAGGGTAGGACTTTGTACTGATATGCTCGACCCTCGAACGCAAAGCGCAGCAATGGCCTGTGTCGAGGAAGAATTGAGACATGAAAGTACGCATCCTTCAGGTCGGTCGCTGCAAACCAATCTCGGCTGAAGGCGCACACACACACGAGAGGACTCGATCACCGCTGTATAGCACCGTCAGATCAACACCAATGAAGAGAAAGCTTCTTCCTTGAGAACTGTCTCTTTAAGAGAACACTGCTTGCAGATAAGAGACAGGAACAAACGAACCGTTCAGCTCTTGAAGATGCGATGCTCCTGCTGCTCATATGCACATGCCACGATGCAGCGCAACTGATGCAATCATAGCATCCCAATCTGCATTGGCTCATTTTAGTTACACTCGAAGCAGATTGGCCTCTCTAGTGAGATTCCTATTCATCATCACCGATGTGATGTAGAGAGTGACCGACTGAAAGGCAACTTGTATGATTAAATTCTCATTACCGAATTATCATTATCTAAATGAGGAAAATTACCTGTTTTGGTAATGATAATCAGTATTGTTGTGTACATCGTCTGATGTGAATTTTTTACTTTTAACTAGAGAAATATAAAGTGATGTGCCTACCTGGAAGCCATGTGTTGTGCCTATCTTGCACATGTGTTTTCTCCTTTAATGCTGCCATCTGTCACTCTCTGTATAAGTGGTAAAATTTGCAGGATGATGGACACAGAGGTGGGTGAACAGGTTTCTGGTTTTGCCCCCTTTTGCGCTCACTGTTGATCCGCAAGTCCTGCAGACTGGGGTGTCTAACGAGTCACTTTCTCTAAATCCAAAAAACTCCCGTACTGGTGAGCTTACTTTTTTGGAGTGTGGGTAGAGATTACTCTGTCTTATCGGACAACATGATTTTGCACGGCAGTATATAGTGTTCTGCTTTGACAGATGACAGCATTAAGGTGCAATACTGCCACCTACTGTATGTTGGGATGCCAACCAGGTACTGGCGCTGGATTATTTGTGTGTCATATTATCATATGTTTACTATTCATTTTAAATATGAAGCTTTTTGCTAATATGGGTATATTGTCACACCCTAAATTAACACAATATCGATATTTCATGTTTTAAACATCATCGTCAATACAGGTATATTGCGGCACCCCTAATTCACACGTTTTTTAAACAAGCCTACAGTATATTTTTTAACATCAGAGCACACCAAGTCCCTCAGTACAGACAGTACACTTTTTTATTAAAACATTTGACCTTTTCCCCTTACATTCTCTATCAAAGTTTCCAGCCACTTCATTTTAAGAGGTCTTGCAGGAGCCTTCATTCTTACATTAACAAATTAGAGTATTAGTTATGGCTCATATTCCAGCTCTGCTCGGAACTGGCACAGGAAGCAGCAGAAGTGTCAATTCGGCCACATATTACTGGAGCTAAATGATTGGTCAGTGGAGACAGACGAAGATGAATGTCTTCCTAAGTCAAGATTGAAAGTTAGAGATTGTATTTCATATCAATACAATAGTGCTAGTCTGACCTGCGCTTTGCTCAGCAAGCCAGATGATTTAATTTGACAAGCACAGGATACAAAAATGGAAGAATGACGCTGAAATCCTTTTGTATGTAAAGTATGTGACTTCAGTAAACTACATTCATTAAACAGGACTGGATGTACAACTTTCACTTACTTTCCATGAAGATATAGTGGGCAGACAGGGAAAATTAAGAGACCATTTAGAACATTTAAATAAGATGACTGAGAAGTCTAAGGTCTAGTATCCTTTAGTGTCCCATAAATTAGATTGTTTATTATCTAATAAGGTTTAAGAGCACTCAGTAACTGAGTACGAAAAGGCACATTGCTCATTAAACCTTGGAAGCCTTTTCGCTTTAACAAGGAGTGCAAAAATAATTCCACTTCTCGGAAGTATGGACCACATCCATTTTCCATACATGAAAATCTATTGATGTAAAAAGCAACTAAGGCTGCCATAAGCTGGTTGGCATGCTGGTAATAGATGTGCTTGCATATCTCAACTGATTTTTGAAAGCACTGAAAGAAACAAAAAGCATTTGCTTGTTCTCACATTGGGCTTCAGCAACACAAGCCGAAAATGGAAAGAGGTCATCTGGAGCTTGTTCCAGCATGCCTTTAAGATGTTCTCACCTTGTTTAACTTATATATGTCTCTTGGCAGTGTCTAAAAGTGTTTACCTCGTTGTAAATTCTGTTATTGAAGAGGATGGCAGTTTTCTTATCACCCTTAATCAGACTAGAATTACGTGCACACTGTGCAACTGACACGCCAGAACATGTTTCAGGTGTGTGAGTAACAGTCTCATCTGCCGCTATAGACTACTTGTGGAGACCAAGAGGACACAGTAAAGAGGACAAACTAATGCTGCTACAATGGTCCCTTTGGAGCCTGTCTGCTTTTCAGGCTGAAGGACAGTCCTTTACACAAAAAATATATATCTTAAAGACAGCCATTGTGACCGGACAGGCGTGTCATGCATTCTCATGCAATGGATGAGCTAAGCAATAGCATTGTGCTTTCACACTGACTGTGTTTCAATTACGTTTTATGATCTGTAGCGTTATACAGAAAATACAATTATTTCTTTGTTATTTTATTAATAAAGGCCATACATTCTGAAATGATTATCAGGAATCCAAAATTCAAACTGTAACTTAAATCAACATGCGTTTAACCGAATACATTTACATTTAGTCATTTAGCAGACGCTTTTATCCAAAGCGACTTACAACTGAGGACTAAAGCAAGCGAGTCATCGTGAAAAGGGAAGAACAACGCAAGAAGTGCTCAAAATACAAAGTTCAGGCATTGTTTAGAGTAGCAAAAGCCAGACAAGGGAAGATTTAAAAGGGAACAAAAGATTTCAAAGAGAAGGATTTAAAAAAAAAAAAATATATATATATATATATATATATATTTTTTATGTTAAGTACTCACGGAAGAGATGAGTTTTCAGTTGTCTTTTGAATGATGTCAGGGATTCTGCATTACGGACGAGGGTGGGGAGATCATTCCACCAGCATGGAACCGTGAATGAGAATGTTCTGGAGAGTGATTTAGTGCCTCGCTGTGATGGCATAGATACTGTGGAACTTCCAACAAGCCTGAAAGACATTCAGCACGCTACATTTGGTAACTACATTTTTTAAGAAATTTGGTAGTGTGAACACTATTAATATGGGCGCTAAAAATTTATACTTGTTGTTGTTGCGTGTGGTTTTAAACAGGCTTTATGCATTTAAACTTGCTAGTGACATGAAAGGCTGACTGTGCATGGTATATCATAGGTAAACACTGACTTGCCAACAAGTTGACTATTTCTGGATAACTAGACGACTAGTTAAGTCAACTTCTAAAAATGAGAAGTTGCATAAGCCCAATAGTGTGCTATATGTAGCTTTTCTCAATTGTCATTTGAACATTTTTGCTAATACAAAAAACATGGGAATGGATTCAGTTGTACCAACAAAAAAAAAAAAAAAAAAAAAAAAAGGAACCTAGAGACAGATGCTTCGACTTCTAAATAATATCAAGGTCAAAACCTAGTCAACAACAGATTTATATAATTTAGTAATGTCATTTGGTTTATTACATGGCTATGTGGAATACACAATTCTGATTGGTCAATCACGCAATCCAGTGGTACTGTATGTTATTCCCAGATAACAACCGCTGAAAACTGATAACACAGGCTCATCCGGGTTACTGAAGTCAGCATCGCTATACGATTGCTTGGAACATTTTTTCTTAGTGGAAGTTTTGCGTTTGGTGAGCTAATAACATATTAAAACTAATAATAAAAAAATAATTAAGTCAAATCAATATTTTGTTTACAGCTATTTAATTATATCATTCAGTATCGTGGACTCGCTCTCTCTTGTTTCATAGAAACGCAGCTGCTGCCGCCATTTTGTGACTGTTGTTTTGTACACTGTTGGATTATAAGATACAAACAGGTACGATTTTAAAACAGTTTTCCTCTCAAATCAATATCTCTTACCCCCATAATTATTTATCTAGTTTGAACTTGCCGCTAACAACTGCTTTCTTCTCGGAAGCTTTGCGTTTAAATACCTAATCAAATATTTAGACTCAGATCAATATTTTGTGTCTAATTATTTATTATGTGGCGAGTAGCCATGTAATAAGTGGGATGGATTAGTAATCATGCTTAGCGTAGGGGACCTGATTATCCTGTCAGGTTTATTCTGAGATAACAAAAGGCTGGATTGTACATTATCCCTTACTTAATGAATGTTTACAATATTAACAACCTTCAACTCAAAACCCTGACAATAAAACAATATTAGCCACAGCTAATGGTCTTTGAGTTGGAACCGTATTTTCACAGGTTTAGAGTATGAAAGGAAAGGGGGGGAATTAACAGAGATGTTTAAGACGTCACTGACACCATGTTTGTCCTCATCCTGGCACCCTCAACTGTGTCTTTGTTTTTCTGTGACACCAATGCAGTCAAAACAAACTGGCTACGGGTTCTTGAGTAATTAAACCTTAAACTATACTTGTCAACCTGTATGAAGCTTATTGTGACTGACAGAAGACCACTAGAACAAATTGCTCTAGCAGGGTGACTTTGTTTTAGATAACAGAGGCTTGGCTAAACCCCCCTCCCATCCAGAGACCCCTGCTTTCAGTCGGCCTGCTGCAGAGAGCTAATCCATCCAGGGAGAATGCTGTGAAATTTCTCTTGTCATTCCTCTCAGTGCTGCAGTAACACTGTGTGCCTGGAACTGACATTGCAGTGGAAAAAAAACATCTACCAGATAGAAGGACATCACAAGCATCATTGCACCCTTCTAATTAAGGTTTCCTTTTCTAAATTAGGTTTAAATGAAGACCAGTCATTCTATTTATTTTTTTCTTTGAAGAAAATGGATTGGAACTTGCCCATGCAAATCAATGCTAATGTTTTGTGGGGGTTTGCCAGGATGTTTCTTTGCTATATGGTTGCAACGGTGTTCTGAATTGCTTACATAACTTTGGCAAACTGTAAGACACCAGCCAGGCCATTTGCATAAGTTTTTATTAAACACTTAAACAATGTCAAACCCCTCAAAAACTGCGTTTTTTTTTTTTTTACAGTGCCTTTGTCCTCTTTCCACGATTACTAATATTTCAAAATACATTTCAAAGACCTCATAAATTGTGTATAGGTTATTGACTGGGTCATGGTTTTCCCACACAATTGGGATATGCAGCTTCAGGAAAAATTACAGTACTGCGGGTTGCATTTTTGGGCTCCTTTTGTACTGTCACGGTTTACATTTATTATTTACATTATATTTTCTGTGATGGGATGGGGGGATGGGGAGGCTAGATTTCATTCCTCTTGGCCGTGTTTTGAATCTGCATTAGGCTGAATTTTTCTGGGCCCTGCCAACCCTTTGTGGTAATATGTGACTGTATTGTGTAGTATATTAGATGTGTACCAATTAATTCAGAGGCTGCATCCTTCGAAGTCTGTGAAGGATGGACAAACGTTGTTAAATGGGATGGTCTAGCCTATGGAGGATTGCTCTTGTCGCCTAGCAACTGTGACAGCTGTCGTTGATGTGTGGCAGTAACGTTTGCACTAGACATTTTTGAAAGATATATTCAACTGTGAAAACAAAACAGGGTTCACAAAGCTGTACAAATATGTTTACCTTGGTCAATTTATGTACATAATAAAGAGTATAAACTATAAAAAAATGCATCTTAGGAAGATATGTCAACATTTTAACCACTTTAAAGTTTTTTTTTCTTACATTTGTATCATTAGATATTTGAGTAAGTTGAAACCCAATACTTGCATCTAAAATTGTAAACCGACAATTTCTACAATTGCGTCACCGGTGCACAATGAATTATGGGGTAGGCAAGGCCACGAAGGATCCATCTGTTGTATCCTTCATTACCCAGGAAACAAAGGACACATTTCTAGGCCGCTTTTCAAGGAGCCTTCGAATTGGGACTGTCTTTGTCAGGCAATCAGCCTTGGAATGCTGCCCTTTGAATTTGGACGCAGCTTTTAGGTTTGTTGTACATCGGCTGTGACTGGATGGAACTGATCGGCAAGAGATGCCGCGCACGAGCGGGAGGAGTTGAAAACGGAGACGTGAAGTCAGACACTTTCCGCTTCCCGTAGTGACGCTCGTGCTGTGTTTGAATACTTTACCACAGCTGAAGTGAAATAGAAGCAATATTTGTCAAATACACGGTTTCAGATACAGTATGTTTTCATTTAATACTTTATGTACTGCTAAATACAGCGTCTGTTTGTACAAGAATAAAGTTCAACATAAGCCTATACTATTTGAATACCAATGTAGTGGGGTCTCGAATTGCTCTCGTGGTACTTTGATGGCATACGTCAGTCACATGGAGTCAGCGCTGTCTCAAGTCGGACACAATTTCTGACCGGCATGCACTGCTTCAAGTCAGCCGCCGATCAGTCTGCGCAGAGCTGCATGAAGTCGAACCAGTCTATAGACTGTAGGTCTATAGGTTTGCTTAGTAATTGTCACGGATTAGGTGCCTGTAATCAAGCGCACAATGAAGGAGATACTATAGGAGACTTTTAATCCAATACATATGTAGCCAAGTGGGATGAGTATCACAAAATATGACACTAGACATAAATTAGTCGTGGTTCCTTTAAGAGATTGTGTTGCGACGCTCACTTTACGGAATTGCCTCGTGTAGTGTGCATGCGCTAGTTTTCAGCGAAGAGAGAGCAGTGATTGCACGTGAGAGCTGCTGGTTTTGTTCATATACACCCATTTAAGGCTTTGTGAGGTAAATATACAGTTTCATTTCCGTGAACAAAATGTTTAAATGTTATATTTACGTATTACATATGTGTGTGGTCATTGGGAAATGTTTATAGATCGCCTTTTAGGACGCCTATGTGTGTATGTGTGAGCTGGATCTGGTTTGATCACGCGTGGGACACGTGCAAAGACTGGGTATGTGTTGTAATAAATGTTAATTAAATTGTTCCTCTTATTTGAAGCCCAGTGTTTGTGAATGTTTAAATTGGATGTGCATGTTAGAAAACAGTGGGTTATTTTAACATTGAATATATGGTTAAGAGCTACTTAAACGTATTGAATGCTGTGTGAACAGTGTACTAATTTCTCTTTCTTTAAAACTGTATGCAGATAACTGTGAAGTTTGATGGTAGACTAATGTACTGTTTTTCATTTGACTATTAGCCTCTACCATATTTCATAACTGTATTTAAATTCTGTATTTGTACTAGTCTATTTCGTTATTCCAATGTTTTTCATTTCAATTTGATTTCATTCAGTTTGGGTCATAATCATCTTTTATACCAAACAAGTGCACCAAAGAAATGTGAAAGACTTTATTTCATTTTATTATTTTTGTTTCTAAGTATTTGCTCCTCTCGATCGCTGTCCTTTATAGAGACAGCAGCCAGAATAAAGCACAAAAAGTAATTTTTGTATCCTGTGTTGTTTCATTCAACCACTGGTTACATAATTTGGTACCAGGAGTGGGGTATCTGGCTGTTGGGAGCTTATAGGTTTTTTTTATTATTCGGGTTGAAATACGGTAGAGGTGAGGATAGGTGTCTGTGGAACACGGAGTGGAGGCTATCGTCCGGGGTCCAGGCAAAAGTCCAGGGAACAGAAGTCGGCTGGAGGTGACGATACTGCGGGAAGGGAGAGGAAGAGTGCTTCATTTCCACCGGAATCCACAGAGTGCTGTGTGCGGAGACACCTATGAAGGGACTGTCTGAAGGAGATACAGAAGTATTATCCAAAGAGTTGAAGACATATCCTTTTGCTTCCAAAATAGTGACGAACTGATTAAGAGACTTTTTAAGAGATTATTTTGCTCTGTCAACCGTTTTTTTTGTGGAGCTGAGCTAATTAGTGAATTAAAAAAAAAAATGTCACATTCAGATGATGATGTTTCAGTTTCACATGAGCATGATGATGCACAGGGTGCAGGAAGTAGAATGCATGACATGCAGGGACAAATTAGAGAACTTAGCCGCCAACATGAAGAGACTAGAGCAGCAATTGCTAATTTGAGCAGAGAGCCATCTAGGTCTTATATTTTTGTACCAAGAGAACGTCAGATACAACCATTTAGTGGTGATCTAAACAAAGATGGGATGAATGTTGATGAGTTTATTGAAGAAGTAGAGAGGGTCCTACTGGTCAGAAATCAGACCACAGAGGATCAGTTAGACTTCGTCCTGTCACTCCTAAGAGGTGCAGCTTTAGAGGAGGTCAGATTAAGAATGGGGGAATGAGTCAAACCAAACATGTGACCTTTTTGAGTATCTGAGAGCAGCTTTTCGAGAAAAGCGCAGCATATCTCAGCTATTGCAGACCTTCTATAGTCGGAAACAAATGGAAGGTGAGGGTATCCGCGCATACTCGCATGCGTTGTCACAGATTCAGAACTCAATCCTGAAACAGTCACCAAATGCAATGGTAAATGTGAGTTTGGCCATTCGCGACCAATTCATTGAGGGCATTAGAGACACAAGTCTCAGAAGAGAACTTCGGAAGCTTGTTAGAGACAAGCCAGAGTCTACACTTATTGAAGTGCGTGATGAAACCCTCATGTGGTCTTTAGAAGATCCTAAGTCTCGTGTCACAAAAGTGGTCAGCTGTCGAAATGTCGTTTCTGAGACTGCGGAAGCTCAGTGTGCTGCTGTTAATGTACCTGAAACAAAATCATTTAATCTGGAAGACGTTTTAAAAATTGTAGCAGAACAAGGAAAGGCTATAGGCGAGCTTACAAGAGCAGTTGAGAAACTCACAGCACAGGGCAGCAAGTCAGAACCTATGAACCAAACCAGACCCAAAGTGCAACCAAGGTTTACAGAAGATGGCCGACCAGTATGTTTCCGGTGCAATGGTGTTAGGCACATCGCTAGGAGGTGCGTGAGGAAAAACAGACAGGCTGTGGCAGAGAATGCCACTGCCTCTGTGCTGCCGGGAAATGCCCACCCTCGGTTGCTGTGAGCCAGGCAGTTCGGGGGGAGTCCATTGGCTCAAATAACATGGATACTAGCCGTGACAGACTACTCGAGCGTGCTGTGGGAAAATGTCCTGTTGCTAACCTCAGTATCAATGGAGTGAGTGTCGCTTGTCTACTGGATACAGGGAGCCAAGTCAGCACTATTTCTGAGAGTTTCTTCAGGGAACACCTATCCGGTGAAGATAAAGATATACTTTCAACAGCAGGCTGGTTGAAGCTGACCGCAGCTAATGGTTTGGACATACCTTATCTTGGTTACCTGGAGTTGGAAGTCAAAACCATGGGTATTGTGCTTCCAGAATGTGGCTTCCTTGTTGTCAGAGACACACAGAACTCCTCTCTAGTACCAGCACTAATTGGCATGAACGTTATCAGCAGATGCAGGCGACTAGTCCATGCAGAGTTTGATACCACGCTGGGTGGGAAATTGCAATCAAATTGGAGAGAAGCATTTCAACAGTTGCACAGTGCCCATAGCCAAGAGAAGAGAATAGCAGTACGGATAGCTGAAAAAGAAGTGGTCCATGTACCGGCTTCTTCAGTTGCCACCGTGATGGCCAAAGGTGCGAAAGATGTGCTTCATGATGGGTCATCCGATTACCTGTTGGAGCCTATGAACACACCATTACCGGGTGGACTCATTGTTGTTCCTTCTCTGGTGTCATCAGGGACGACATTGTTTCCTGTGCAAGTGGTAAATCTTTCCTCAGAAGACATCTGGTTACAGGCCCGAACCCGGCTTGGGACTTTAACTCATGTTGGGAGTAGGGGTGCACCGAAATTTCGGCCGCCGAAAATGTTCGGCCGAAAATGGCATTATCGGTTTCGGGCCGAAATAAAAAAAACATCCGAAAACGTAAACCGAAAATGAATGTCACCCGCCCCTCCCATCCGTGCGCAATCGCTTAGGTTTCACTCACGGTCAAGCTGTTATCACGCGTCTGCCTATCAAAGATAGGGATGTCTCCCGCATATTGATAGCGGCTCCCTGATGCCCGCAAATTAGTTCAAATCTCCGGAAGAGCGAGCGAGCAAGCAAGAGCTCGTGCTCCAAACCGTGTAGCGCGCGCACGCCAGACAGCGAGACACCTTGCGTGTGTGTGCTAGTGTGCCACATGAAGCGCATGTAAGACCCCCAGTCCAATTTTCTGTGTATAGCAGTTACATTAAAATTTGCGTTGCACTGCACAACTGTGTTTCCTAAGGCTACATAGGCTTACATGTTGTTTACAGTTTGAATTTGGATTAAGTTCTAGTGCTGTTTTTGCACTGTTGTTTTGCATTGTTTTGCACAGCAATTTAAAATGTAAGTAAAAAATAGTTTACATGCAGCAGCAGAATAGAGGCCCACTGCCATTCTGTGATTGTGTGTGCAGTTATTCAGATAATTGTGGATCTTTTTGCACAACTGTTAAAAAACTATTTTATTTAATGGAACATAAAACTTGAAGAATAATATTATTTGGTATTATTTTTTATATTTATTGTTAAAAATATTTTAGGTTTTGTACTGTATATATATATTAGTATAAGTTTTTAAAAGAAGCCATTTTCGGCTTCAGTTTCGGTTTTCGGCCAAGTGCATCCTAAATTTTCGGTTTCGGCCCAGAATTTTCATTCCGGGTGCATCACTAGTTGGGAGTATGAAGTTAAATGAGATGTATGAGGTTAAGTTCCAGCGTGTTTCAGCTGATATGGAGGAGATCACGGTTAATGCCAAAAACAGTCAGGTGTTGGAGAACAGCACGAAAGAGTTCCTCAGTAAGCTTCATATTGGTGGCACCATTGAGCAGCAGGCAGCGCTGAGTGATTTGTTAATGCAGTATTCTGATGTGTAGCCTTATAGGCGTATCCCACCCACACAGTACAGAGAAGTCAGAGAACACATCAGTAAGCTTCTCAAGAAGCGAGTGATTCAAGAAAGCACCAGTGCTTATGCCTCCCCTATTGTGTTAGTGAGGAAGACGGATGGCAGCCTCAGGCTGTGTGTTGATTACAGGCAGCTCAACGCTAAGACCCGCCGAGATGCGTTCCCTTTACCTAGGATTGATGAGAGTTTTGACGCGCTTCAAGGAGCAACATTCTGCTCTTCAATTGATCTGGCGAGTGGATATCATCAGGTTGCTGTTCACGAACGTGACAGGCATAAGACTGCATTTACAACTCCATTTGGGATCTTTGAGTACTCCCGTATGCCTTTTGGGGTGTGTAATGGGCCATCAACGTTTCAGCGCTTGATGCAGACCACAATGGGTGACTTAATCTTTCAGATCATGCTAGTGTATTTGGATGATATACTAGTGTACTCTGCCACTTTTCCAGAGCACTTGCCGAGATTGGAAATAGTCTTTAAGAGGTTGAAGGAAACCGGTCTTAAAGTTAAGCCTGAGAAGTGCCACTTCCTGCAGCGAGAAGTAACCTTTTTGGGTCATCGAATCTCAGCAGAAGGTGTTGCTACCGATCCAGGGAAAATCGAGGCAGTGAGGCAATGTAAAGTCCCCAACACAGTGAAAGAGCTACGCTCGTTCTTAGGGTTCTGTGGCTACTACAGAAAATTCATTGAGGGGTTTTCTAGGATTGCTGGGCCCCTTCATAATTTAGTGAATCTGTGTATTTCCCAGTTTGGCAGTGCGAGAAAGGATTTCAGTGCTTTGTGTTCGTCTGAGTGCCAGTTAGCATTTGAGCTCCTGAAAGAGAAGCTCACCTCTGCTCCTGTGCTGGGGTATGCAGATTTTACTCTTCCGTTCGTCTTAGAGACTGATGCGAGTAATGAGGGCCTGGGAGCAATACTATACCAGCAACAGGGCGAGTGTAAGATGTTCATTGCATTCGCTAGTAGGAGACTTCGGAAGGCGGAAAGGAATGACCGGAACTACAGCAGCATGAAACTGGAGCTGCTGGCCCTTAAATGGGCCATCTCGGAAAAGTTTCGTGGTTATCTGCTGGGCTCCAAATTTGTAGTCATCACTGATAACAACCCTTTGTGCCATCTTAAAACAGCCAAGCTCGGTGCAATTGAGCAAAGGTGGGTCGCTCAATTAGCCCTTTTTGACTTTGAAGTGAAATATCGCCCTGGCCGACACAATACAGCTGCTGATGCTCTGTCTAGACACCCTTCAGCAGGGGAGCTTACCATCCCTGACGAGTATGACGACTGTGTTGCTATTTGTAATGTAGTCAACAAAGGGACAGTCCTGCAGCCTGACTTGGTGATTGCTGGTGAGAGCTGTTGTAGGGTCAGACAAATTCGTGCCTTGGATTGTGGAGAAGTTGCAGGAAATGACAGCCAGGGAAGTACGCATACTATGCCGGGCTATAAAGTAGAGGAGCTGGTAGATTTCCAGAAGAATGATCCTACCATCAGTTCTTTCAGAAACTTCTGGGAAATCAAGAGAAAGCCCTCCCACGCTGAAAGATCTCGACTTGATAGTTTGCTTTATCGTATTGTGAAGGATCCATATCAAGGTGAATGTAAACAGTTGCTCTTACCTGAGTGTTTAAAAGAACCTGTCCTCGAAAGTGTGCATGAAAACATGGGACATCAGGGGATTGAGCGCACCATTAGTCTGTTGAGACCACGATGCTTCTGGGTGGGTATGTACAACGATGTGGAGCAATGGGTCAAAAAGTGTCAGAGATGCATCTTAACAAAGATGCCCCAACCCAGGATACACGCTCCGATGAAGCCCTTTCTAGCGTCTAGACCCCTTGAGGTAGTGGCAGTTGATTTTACTGTGCTCGAACCCTCCTCTGATGGTCGGGAAAGTGTGTTAGTCGTGACCGACGTCTTCACAAAATTCACACAAGCATTCCCAACTAGAGATCAGAGAGCTGAAACTACCGCTAAACTCTTGTTGAGGGAGTGGTTCATGAAGTATGGTGTACCTGAAAGATTGCATTCTGATCAGGGAAGGAATTTTGAAAGCGAAGTGATTGCTGAGCTGTGTAAAATGTATGGTGTGAAGAAAACCCGCACTACACCCTATCGGCATCAGGGTAATGCTCAGTGCGAGCGTTTTAATCGAATGCTCCATGATTTGCTACGCACACTTCCCCCTGAAAAGAAAAGGCGCTGGCCAGAACACCTTGCTGAGTTGGTTTATGCATACAATGTCACGCCACATGCAACCACTGGATACTCACCATACTACTTACTTTTTGGAGTCCATCCACATCTTCCTGTCGATACCCTGCTAGGTCATGAACAACCTGTGGACCGAAAACAAGACTGGTTAGTGGTTCATCAGGAGCGATTGAAGGAAGCACACAAAAAGGCAAGAGAGTATCCTGAACACAAGGCCACTGAGAGGTTAGCCCCTCTGAATGACAAGGTGTATTGTCCTGTGATCAATGTTGGTCAGCAGGTGTATCTGCGCTACCGACCTTTGGGTAGAAATAAGATACAGGATTCATGGGGTCCTACCGTTTACAAGGTCATAGATGTGCAAGGTACCACACACACTGTTGAGCCTCTTGAGGGTGGCCCTATAAAGAGATTTCATAGAGCGGACTTGCGGCCCTGCGTCACTTATGCTCCTGAGCCAGAAGTGATGGAGAACCATCCTCCTACAACACCACCGCCAAAAGGAGTTTCTAAACATGAGCCAGTTGCAGTGCATTCTGATCCTGATTTTGTTGTTTTAGAGGAAGTCACTTACCCCAGTTTGCCGGAGGCAACACAGATTGGAAGTTCCGCAGGAAATGATGAAGCACTGGTAGATCAATCCAGCTTGGTTTCAGCTAGCACTGAACAAAAAGATTCTGTACTTGAGCAGGTTGCCCCTGACACTAGCTCTGCTCTAGAAGTGGAAGAACCAGTACTGAGAAGGCCTGTACCAATGCCTAGAAGAACAAAAAGGGCCAATGCTGGTCTACACTCAAACCCCTTTAATGAGCCGAGATCAGTATGCAATGCAGTGTCACTTAGCCCCGAAGTCTTTTCTCAGGTGTTAACAAGTTTAGGCAGTGTGTTCTTTAGAGAAGCTGTCAAAGAAGTGAAGAACATGTATTAGTCATTGAGGACAATGACATTTAGCAGGGGAGAATGTAGCCAAGTGGGATGAGTATCACAAAATATGACACTAGACATAAATTGGTCGTGGTTCCTTTAAGAGATTGTGTTGCGACGCTCACTTTACGGCATTGCCTCGTGTAGTGTGCATGCGCTAGTTTTCAGCGAAGAGAGAGCAGTGATTGCACGTGAGAGCTGCTGGTTTTGTTCATATACACCCATTTAAGGCTTTGTGAGGTAAATATACAGTTTCATTTCCGTGAACAAAATGTTTAAATGTTATATTTACGTATTACATATGTGTGTGCTCATTGGGAAATGTTTATAGATCGCCTTTTAGGACGCCTGTGTGTGTATGTGTGAGCTGGATCTGGTTTGATCACGCGTGGGACACGTGCAAAGACTGGGTATGTGTTGTAATAAATGTTAATTGTTCCTCTTATTTGAAGCCCAGTGTTTGTGAATGTTTAAATTGGATGTGCATGTTAGAAAACAGTGGGTTATTTTAACATTGAATATATGGTTAAGAGCTACTTAAACGTATTGAATGCTGTGTGAACAGTGTACTAATTTCTCTTTCTTTAAAACTGTATGCAGATAACTGTGAAGTTTGATGGTAGACTAATGTACTGTTTTTCATTTGACTATTAGCCTCTACCGTATTTCATAACTGTATTTAAATTCTGTATTTGTACTAGTCTATTTCGTTATTCCAATGTTTTTCATTTCAATTTGATTTCATTCAGTTTGGGTCATAATCATATTTTATACCAAACAAGTGCACCAAAGAAATGTGAAAGACTTTATTTCATTTTATTATTTTTGTTTCTAAGTATTTGCTCCTCTCGATCGCTGTCCTTTATAGTGACAGCAGCCAGAATAAAGCCCAAAAAGTAATTTTTGTATCCTGTGTTGGCAAACCACTGGTTACACATAAATAAGAAAATATACAATCACCTATCACAAGGACCTGAAATAATGCCAGACAAGGGACTGACTGAAACTGAAGGCTTAAATGCATGGGCAAACGAAATAATAGACATGACACACCTGAATAGAATACTCAAATCAATTAGTAACCATAACGGAGAGAAGGAGAACTAACCTAATTAACAGACAAGAGGATTAACTAAGAAAATCAAACATGAACTGAACAGAAAAACAGAACAGAACACAAACTGAAAACAGGACAGTAATAGTGTGCCTTAGCAAACACAAATAATTAGCTGACTGCACACAAACTCTTTTTTGTATTGAATATTAAACAGAGTGTGAATTCTTCTTTCTTCCCCAACCCCACTTCCGACTAATGGGAAATTTTAATCTCAACTCACTTGACAATCTGTTTCGTGTGATGAGCCAAATGTAGATGGAGTGGGAAAATAACTAAATGTATTACTGTGAGGCAGCGGTGAGCTAAGAGGCTTGTGGAGACTGGCGAGTCTAATTGTCTTTGCTGAGGGGAGATGAGACAGGAACAAGAGGATGACTTGAACTTCAATGAGGATGTATTTAGTGTTGCTCCTTGTCCCACAAATTTCACATTTTATCAGTCCCCTTCATGAAATAATGAGGTGAATTGTATGCACCTGGATATAATAGGATATTTGCACTCAAGTGTAAAACTAAGATTGCCAGCCATCCTGTATAATGCATAATCATCCTGGGATTAGAGTTGCGTTCCATGTAAAATTAATATGAACACGGTTTGTCCTGTATTTTACCATTTAACACCCAGAGAACTTTAAAATTAATTGCATTTGAATCAGCTAATCACAGATTAGGAAATCAAATCATGAAAGATATGCTTGAGGTGTGTGTGTGTGTTTGTGTGTGTGTGTGTGTTTGTGTGTGTGTGTGTGTGTGTGTGTGTGTGTCATTGGATGTTGGTACCTAGATGTTACACTTGACGTGTGTTTTTCAATATAATTTTTTTATAAATTACAATTTAAAAAAGTAAAAGATTCTGTTCCTCATTATTTGTGCACAAGTTTCTAGTGTTATAATTTGCCTAGGCATGTGTGTAATGCAGTGTTTCCCAACCCTGTTCCTGTACATAAAACAACATCAGCGGAAACATGTCAGAACATTCGTTACACTACAATTTATTCTGCAAATGCGTTTCCCACTCCCATTATTCGCATTCACTTCTTTTCTGCACAAGTCAAAAAACACCTCAAGTGAGCATAAAAACTTTTTTTTGTGAATTAAGGGATTTTTACCTCTGAAATTTGCCATTTCCATCACTAGTTTCTGATGCAATATTTCAAAATGCACAAAAAAACAGGGAGATGGAAACATAGCTAGTGAAGCTGATGAGTTGCTAGAGAAGCAAAGCTGAGAATAGCTGCTGCTAGGACTGTCCCTTTCTTATTCACAGGTGTCTGAATCAATATGTCTGCATGTTCAAGATGCCAAAAGTGCCTACAGTAATTACTTTTTAAAATGTAATAGAGCAACAATAAACATATTAAGTGTTCACATTTTATTGAAATTGACATGCTGTTTCTTTTGCAGTCAATTACTTGAATTTGTATTATTGTTGATGTGAAATTAAGACACATAATGATTGTCATCACAACTGCAAAGTTTGTTTATCACAGCTGTGAGCTCCAAGAAAGAGCGAATCCGCCACCAAATGCTATTTTGGTTTCACTTTATTTTGATGGTCTCTTTATCACATTCTGTTGACTATAAGTAACATATAAGTGCATGACTCTCATTAGAGTGTTAGTAGAGTATTAGTATATTAGTATGGTTAGCATTAGAATAAGTTGAAATGTTGACAAGCTAAGTTTGACATAAGCAAAGTTACTTATAGTCAGTATAATGTCTGTTGGAAGATCATCACAATAAAGAGTTAGCAGATATCAAGCAGACAGTCTACTAATATTCTAATGAGAGTTAGTTGATGTAGTTGCAAAGTTACTTACAGTCAACAGAAAGTTACAAAAGGGACCATCATCAAAAATAAAGCATTGCCGCTATTTTGTGTGATACAAATACAGAGTAACTGAACTGAAGATTAATTTTATTACTAGCAGTGTTTAAGTTTATTTTAAAACCTTAAGGTAGGCTGAATAAAGTGTACACTACTGATAAACATAACACACTTACTATAGAACTACCATAAAAAATAGTTATACCACAATTGCTATTGCCATGACACAACAGAATATTCTCAAATGCTCCAGGGAACAATCCTTTCACACAATTAGCATAATGTGAGACACTGTGAATGAGAAGCGTCACAGTGTTGGACTCCAAAACTCATAAACTTGCATTACAGTTTTTCCCCTATTTTTTCTTTCTGTCTGTTCCCTCAAGGCTAAAATTCAGGTTTGCACCCATTATTTATCATCTATGATAGACTTTCACTGAATGTCACGACTGCCATGTTCCTTCCAGAGATGCACATGTAAAAAGAAAAAGGCCGTTGATATATCCTATAGCTTTGAACATTCAGTCTCAAATGGGAAGTCACTCTGCCAGTCTACTGCAATCTTTATACACTGTTCAGAAAAATGGGTTTTAATTTCATTGTTTTTCACTCTCAGAGGAGTTTTATGCTTCTTAGCTCTGCAGTAACTATGGTTACCTTGTCTGAGAGATATTCTGATATGCTCCAGCACATTAGTATTTCCCTTTTCTCTCATTCTCTCTCCTTAATAATGAGCAGTCTACACGTCTGGCGGTCATGTTTTTGATGAAATTATCACTCTGTGACAAGTAACCAATTATTCAGATGATGATGATGGGACATAACTGTGGTTCTGGTTTACAAATAAATATGAAAAATGAAAAAATAATTAAATGTGTGTTACGAAGTGAAAGCCATGATGAGAAAAATCTTTTTTTTCTTCAGTTCAGTGCAGCCTTGTCAAGCTGTAGAGAGTTAGAGTGGGCGGGAAAAAAACTTGTTGTAGTCTCATCTTGTAGGCGTCGCATTAACTTATGAACATCAAGATATTTTACTGAATAATTTTACACCTCAGACTTCTTGGTGATAATTGCTGCAAATATATTTTTGACTTTTCACAGAAATTTCACAGAAATACAGTAAAGCATTGTTGCTGACACTTTTTTTCACTCTTCAGTTGACAGGGAAAATTGTTTTCCACGATTCTCGTTCAATATAATTAGAGCCTCTTTCATGAAAAACAGCAGAATTCAGTATTTATTTCAGTCCATGTCAGAAAAGAATCTAATAACATCCAATTATCTGCCATTTTGCAACAATTGTTTTTAGACTGTAATGGATTATAAGATAACAAACAGGTAAGATTTTAACTCTTTCCCGCCATTGACAGAATTTTCCAGCTTTCTGTGTTTTCACTGTTAAATGCTAGGTAGGTAGGTGGTTGGGGGTAGGGGGGGGCACTATTACACATCATCTGAAAGAGTACTGAATCTCCAGATCACAACACATGTGAAGAAGAAGCAGAAACAAGCTATATCATATGTAAGCATATGCCTATGTAAAATAACACAATCACTTTTCCTATTTAGCACCTAAACTTTGGAACAGTCTTCCTAACATTGTCCGGGAAGCAGACACACTGTCAGTTTTAATCAAGACTAAAAACGCATCTCTTTGACCTAGCATACACATAACACATTATCAATTTCTATAATTCAATGTTAGGCTGCATAGATTAGGTCAGCTGGAACCAGGAACACTTCCCATAAATCCTAATGTACTCGTTGTATCATAAGAAGAATGACGTCTATCCTAATATTAGTCTCTCTGTTTATCCCAAGGTTTACCGCAGTCCGCCGGATCCAGATCGGATGAAGGACCTGTGCCTGGACACGACGACAACGCAGTCCTGAAGTGTCAACTAGTCTCTCCCCTGTGAAGTCCTTCCCTTCCCTTCGCTTCCCTGTACAGATAAAACGTTGTTAAAATGATTCCAGTTCACATGGATACTGTATTATGAATTTTTAAAGCCAGAAAAGTAATTTGGTGAGGTCAATTTGTAAAGACAGATCACACGCCTACGCACATATATATTCAAACGTGCATACCTATAGACTAAACGCATAATATGCATGTGCACACCGTCAGTGTTTTCACAGATTCGCGTTTTCAAAGCTTACACGGAGATTTCAATTTCAGTGCTTGCACCTTGGAACCTATTTCATGGTTTGTGTTCTCGAGCCACCAGGCACTGTTGTTGTGCAGATGAGCAGGCTGGAGTGTGTTAAAGGTTTTCTGTTGGAACGGTGTCGTGTTAGCGGCCCCTAAGTTAATAACTAATGATATTTGCAACAGAAGTGAATCAATCAAACTTTAGCTAGACAAGAACTTTATTTTAGAGCTGCTGTAAAGCCAAAACAATCTCTATTACTTTAATTTCCTATTATCAATGTAAAGCTGCTTTGAAACAAACTATTGTTAAAAGCGCTATATAAATGAAGGTGACTTGACTTGTGGAATGTAGCCGTGTAATAAGACACGGCTTCAGGGTGACGCAAGCTTCGCATCGGGGTTTATTCTGCGATAACAACTGACAGGATGTATATTATCCCTTACATAAAAGTTTGGTAACACTTTATCTGTCACCTTTTTACACGTTACATATATTTACTATAGTAGTAACAATACATTATGCATAATTACAAGCAACTAGCAATAAACCAATTCCTTATCCTAACCCTAAACCTATAGTAAGTACAGTACATGTTCTTAATTTATATTACTCAGTACTCGTGTAACTACACTGTAAGAATGAGAAAAATAAAAATAGTGTGATGGAAAGTTTCTATATTTTATTCCGGTCCCACTTTATATTAAGTGGCTTTAAGTGCTATGTACTTACATTGAAACTAATAATTTGATACAATGGACTTATTGTGTACATACATGTTTTTACGTTGTACTTATATTTTAAAAATAACTGCATGTAATTACAGCTGTAATTCATGTATGTAATTACATTTGTAACTAGAATGTACATTTCCGGAAGAAAATGTGAAGTGGTGCTTGCAGTGGCAATACTCGCCACTCGGTTGCTAGAGTGTGGTACATGATTGCATACGAGCCAACAAACATGTCTGTACTATGTTCTGGTGCTGAGATATGGCTTATTCATGTTGTTCAGGTGGTTGCTAGGGCGTTGCTAAGGTATTCTGAGTGGTTGCTAGGGTATTTTGGGTGGTTGCTAGGGTGTTCTGGTTGGTTGCTAGGGTATTTTGGGTGGTTGCTAGGGCATTGCTAGGGTGATCTGGGTGGTTGCTAGGTGGTTGCTAGGGTGTTCTGGGTGGTTGCTATGGTGTTGCTAGGCGGTTGCTAGGGTATTCTGGGTGGTTGCTAGGGCGTTGCTAGGTGGTTGCTAGGGTATTCTGGGTGGTTGCTAAGGCGTTGCTAGGCGGTTGCTAGGGTGTTCTGGGTGGTTGCTAGGGTATTCTGGGTGGTTGCTATGGTGTTGCTAGGCGGTTGCTAGGGTATTCTGGGTGGTTGCTAGGGCGTTGCTAGGCGGTTGCTAGGGTGTTATGGGTGGTTGCTAGGGCGTTGCTAGGCAGTTGCTAGGGTATTCTTGGTGGTTGCTAGGGTGTTCCGGGTGGTTGCTATGATGTTGCTAGGTGGTTGCTAGGGTATTCTGGGTGGTTGCTATGGCGTTGCTAGGCGGTTGCTAGGGTATTCTGGGTGGTTGCTAGGCGGTTGCTAGGGTGTTCAGGGTGGTTGCTAGGCGGTTGCTAGGGTATTCTGGGTGGTTGCTATGGTGTTGCTAGGCGGTTGCTAGGGTATTCTGGGTGGTTGCTAGGACGTTGCTAGGTGGTTTCTAAGGTATTCTGGGTGGTTGCTATGGTGTTACTAGGTGGTTGGTAGTTGTCACAGATGGTTACTATTGGAGTTCTTAACACTTTCTTGGCATGATTTAGCACTTACCTAATCGCTATTAGCATGTAGCTATTCACAGCTAGCATGTGTAGCATGTTGGAAGCCCTGTTTGCTAGCATGAGTCAAAAGAGCCAAACCACATCTCTATACGATGTTCTGATGCAGAGATATAGGTCTTGCAAAATGGTTGTTAGGGTACTCTGTTTGGTTGCTAGGGAATGGCTTGGCAGCTGCCAGTCATCAAAGTCCAAAGGTTGCTTGTCAGTATGAATGATATAAACCAACTCCCATGCCTCTGTGATATTCAGAATGGAAGATATCCCTCTATAGATTTTAGTTGCTAAGGTGCTCGACAATGGTTGCTAGGGAGGGGCTAGGAAGTGTTGTGGGGATTCATGATTGGCTGTGTGCTGCCCCGAGTCAAACGAGACCACCCTTGTGTTTCTATGACACTTCTATCCGGAGATATTCTTTTGACCTCTTTCAATGGAAGTCTATGGGACTTGTTGCTAAGGTGCTCTAAATGGTTGCTAGGGCGCGGCTTAATAGCTTCACAGTGATCCTGAGAGACTGATTGGTCATCTGAGAAAAATGAGCCCGTCCCCTTGTCTCTATGACACTGTGATCCAGAGCTATGTTCAATACAAAATCCCTATGCAATGTGTAGGACGGCCCATTTCATGGGCCGTCCTACAACATAGTAAGTCAATGGGGCAACTTTGAGCAGCTCCTGCCCCCCAGGGGTGCAACTTTTACCCCATTGTGAGGTATGTTCTTACAGAGCCTGTCAGCCTCTTCAAATGTGGCAAATCACACGTTTCTGTGAAATCTGATTTCTGAGCTATGACTCGTCAAAGTTTCTTGCAATGTTAAGTCTATGGGATTTTTTTGGGGCGCTTTTTTGCCCCTGGGGCAATTACCGTACCCCCGATCTCTTAGAAAAGTTATAGCACACCTCTCCTCAATAAGCCGCACGATTTGACGCCTCACTCAGGGGTCTGTGATGTCAGCATGTATTTTTTATAACATAGTAAAAGATAGTTACTATAGAGTTATTATAGAGTTCTTAAAATCTTTATTAACGAGTGCCTTTGGTATGGCACGAGGCCTACGGTTGCTAGGGTGCTGTAACTGGTTGCTATGGTGTGGCTATGAAGATTTTAGGCCATTATTTATTGGCTGCTTGATAATATAAATCCTCTGAGGGAGAGAGAGAGGGAGAGAAATGCAGGGGTGTCAGGCCCTTTGTGTCTGTGTGTGTGAAAAAGTCGGTTGGGATTTGAATTTCTGAACATTCCGCAATGTTAAGTCAATGGGATTTTTTTGGCCGCTTTTTCGTCCGCTGTGCGAACATCGTACACCCGATCGCTTAGAAAAATCAAAGCACACCTCTCCTCAATGAGCCGCACGATTTGACGCCTCACTCAGGGGTCTGTGATAAACGGTGCGGGACGAGTTACGCGCCAAACTTTGTGTGGAATAATTTTTGCAAGATAACACTAGTGTTGCCTTGCCTTTGGCAAGCAACACTAATTACACTGTTGACCCTTCCCTTACACCTTAACCTACCCTTAAAACTACTTATACCACTTCACCTGACCCCAACCTTACCAGTATCGCACCTCAACAGCAGCACAAGTGTTTTACAATACAACATGAACACAATAAGTACATGGTACATATTTTTCAATGTAAGTACATAATACTTAAAGCCACTTAATATAAAGTGGGACCTTTATTCCAATCAACAGTGAATTAAGACTGCATGCAACTGGGTTATGTTCATCATTTCACTATTTCATAATTTGGCAGTTCATGCACACTGTACAGCACAGAGCAGGTAAAAGGACAGAAATGCACAAATTCTTCACAGATCTGGATGGTTTGACATTAAAACAACAACAAAGCCAATTACCATTCTAACTCTTCCAACTGCAGAAGTTTATAGTCATTCATGACCTTTCCAAATGTGCAGTATTACTGGCGAATAGTGATCCTATCTTGAGATCCGCACCTTTGAAATTTCTTATTTTTGTAATCTCAGCTTAAACATTTTCCTTGGAGAGAGGTATCTTTGTAAAAGGCCAAACTTTCTCAATAGGATTTCCTTCTCATGTGGTACTAACAGCTATCAGCTTGTGTGTACTCGAACAAAATAAAGATTTTTGATGCAGCCCCGATGAATTCCACAGCGTTAAAGGTCATTGTGAAAACAGTTATCAGCCTTTTATTGTGTAGCACAAACAATATTCCACCTGTAGTTCAGTACATCAAGGAATCCGAGGCTGTTAAACTGTCAAATAAATTCTGTTAGTACCATGTTGAATTAAATTATGGAGTGTTGGGACATATAATTATATAATTGGGTAGGTTTCTGACACAGAGAAGTTGGTAATTGGTACTTGTTTTGTGCACTTTGGAAAAAAAAAATTACCTAATGCGTTTGGTAGGGTATTTCTATACAAGAAGGTTGACTGTTCTGGGTGGTTGCTTTCTGCCCTAAATCAAGTTCAGGGCTATTGTTATGTAATATATGGGCAATGATTTACAATTTAACTGCAAATAAATATTTGAACGTTGTTTAATTGAAGCTAGCTGACGAATAATTATATGTTTAAAGGCCCACTGAAGTGCCTTGGAACGTGCATCTTTGTATGATGTGTTAACGTAATTTTCACTGAAACAGAAAGTTAAGGCGGGACATATTGAATGCCCCCCCCCCCCCTTTTAATTATCCAATAGCGTTTAGTTTCCGTCACAGACTACAAGTCGTACTTGACAGCACCATGGAAGCGAATCCGTGCGCTATTGATACGTTATTGGATTCAATAAAAGAGGTGAATTAATTCTAGCCATTTCATTCTTAACCAATGTACAATTGGAAAGCGGAATAAAACTCGAGTGTTTGAGCAACTGAACACACATCTCCAACCCATATTGCTCCGTGTCTGTCAACGGTCGCTTTGGCCAGGTGGTATTTATAGTATAGGGGGCGGAGCTTTATATTCTAGAGGGCATTTGATTGAACAGTAGATGTGATGAGAAGCTGAAGTCCGCGGTGATCTCATAAAAATCTGTGATCCATTTTAGTGGATGTGAGGGACTGTAAGTTTTGAATGCTTGTATCTCCTAAATGCAAATTTTGTCATTGTTGGAAGTATATCTTATATTTCCACATACAATTGCTGAATATACAAAAGCATTAAAAAAAAAATGTTTTGACTACACATTAGTTTACAACCTTCTAGCTATGTTCTGCCTTAAGACTAAAGTGTGTAAGATTAAATGGTGCAACCAAATTTTTTTATAAAGGAAGAGTATTAGTTATCCCTAGTGTAAAAAATAAGTTCCAGTTTAAGAATTTATGAACATCTGGTGCTGGTCTCTATATGGATTCCCCAGTGTAAGAATGGGATTTTCCCACCACTTAATCGTCCACTAGATGAAAAATATAAGTCTGAGCAATTAGAAAAGCAATAAAACATATTTTCTCACCAAGCCAATATAAAGAATGATTCATATTCATGTAGTAGAAACAATTTGAATAAATCAATAACCCTAAGTATGAGCAATAGCAATTGTGATCAAACTGATATCTTTGCCCAAATTATCATAACATGACTAAAATCAGTCCAGTATCTTTTGCAAACAGCCAAATTTACATGACATGAAGTAGCACGATGCCTTCATTAGCCCTTCATAACCCCGGATAGTCCATCACACACTGCAGAAATACAACACACAGAATTCTCATTTTCATTGTAATAGCAAGGATAAGAAAGACAATGGAAACTCTTCAGAGGACACAAGGCCAGATTTAATTTAAAATCTAATCTGCTTTGTAATAATCTCTTCTCAGTGGTAGTGTTATGAAACAAACTCCCAAGTCATTTAGGTTTGAAATGGAGAGTAGCCCATGCTACATTTGAATGATACTTTACATATTTTAATGCTTTGGCAGGATTTCTCAGGGAGAGCACATGCACACGCATGCGTTCTCTACTTCTGAGGTGCAAAACCCAGTGGTCTCTCCCAAAATAACAATAATTTCACAAACTGCCGAATGAACATTAAGGACTACTTGATGAATAATTCAAGCTTGTGAATATCATGGTTAGGAGCGGGGCTTGTTTTTCAAGTATTACTCATCAGGACACAGTCTGGTAGAATCTGACTTTCCTGGATGCTGCACACTGGTTGTCAAGCAGGTTACCTCTGTGTGTCCCAAATCTCGAGAATAACAAGCAACATGCTCAGAGCATCTTAGCAAACGACTGCAGAAAATGTTTTAATAGGGTCAGCAACAGGGAATGAAATGTGACTCTTGGTTAACAAGGACATTATGCATGGAAGGCCTAACAAGGCTCTAATATTTGCCTGGGGTCAAATATTCAACCTGTCAGAGATTACTATGGTAGGGCCTTTTTTGGCACATACTTATGGAAGCTTGCAATTCTGACTTTATAACACGCAATTGGGAAATATAAAGTCAGAATTGCATGATATAAAGTTCCAATTGCGTGTTATAAAGTCAGAATTGTGAGATTTAAACTCCCAATTCTGAGGAAAAAAGTCACAATTATCTTCCTAAAATGTTTTATTCTGTGGCTTTTTAACAAGCTTCCATACATACTCCATAGTCGGTTGCAGTTTGACTTGACTAATGTTCCTGAGGGCCAAGAGCGATTTGTGTTTAAACCCTTAAACCCCCGGTTTCACAGACAAGGCTTAAGACTAGTCCCAGACTAAAATGCATGTTTGAGCTGTTTTAACTGAAAGCAACTTGTACTGATATATCTTTAAATATGTCAGTGCCATTGTTTTGTCTCAAGATGCACACCAGTAATGTTTTTTTTTCTAAGGCACATTCATAAAAGCTACTTAATTGTCCTAATTGAACTAAGGCCTAATCCTGTCTTAATTTAAGCCCTGTCTGTGAAACCGGGCCACGATGTAATAAAACCGTCTTCCAGTGGTTAGATATAAAGAAAGCTGGTCAAACAGATTTTGGGGCAGGACTACCTGTTCAGGAAACCCATTTGCAAGTAGTCATTAGGTGTGTTTAACTTCATGATGCCGGTTAGAAATTTTGTTTGACTTGAGGCGACGTCAACACACCATCACTGTGACGTATGCCGTCAAAGCATTCGACATGTTCGATTTATTCTGACACATTCAGCTCCACTAATGCTCACAAAATATTTTTAACAGTAATAACAGTAAAAACTCTTTTCATGTAACCTTAATGTTATATTGTGACATGTTTATCAAATAAACTGATAAAAAATATAGATCCCACTTTATTGGTATTTATACAGTACAGCTTTATGTATAACTTTATTCTTGAACATACAGGTGCTGTATTAAGCAGTTCATAAATTAGTGAATGAAAAGTGTTTCTGTTGCTTCATGAAAACGTCTGAAAGATCTTTGTATTTGACAAATATTGCATCTAATCCCATTCATCTGTCACTATGGGAACCAGAAGGTGTTCAACTTGACAGGTTCTTTTTCATCTCCTCCCCCGAATGCAAGCTGCCGATCTGTAAAATACAGCTGAAGATGAAATTAAACATGCCTAGTATTTTTGTATTTCATAAAACTTCACCTCTGAAGAGGTCATGAAATGGAAAAATCTAAATGTCCTTGATATTTACACATAAGAGGTTATCAATAAAATCATACTGCAAATTTCATACCTCAAAACTAACCTCCCAATTTGCACTACTATTTTTGTTTTCCACCCTACTGAAATGCCATGATTTGAAATCACCCCAACTGTGAAGTGCCCCTTAACATGCGTATGCAGATAAAGAAAGTATGCTCTTTAAGTGGGCATGTGTCATGATCCCTGTACTGTCTTGTGTTTTGTAGGACTTTTATGCTGAAGTATATTCTTAGTTCACCATTGTTTCTTTGTTCACTTCCTGTGTTTGGTTCCTGTTTTGCCTTGTACCTTGTTTGTCACCATAGTTACCCTTTTAAGTTCCCATGACATCAATCACCAACACCAATCCCTTGTCAGCCCCTTGTTAACCAGTCTATTTAAACCTCTGTGCTTCAGTTGTTGTTTGTTGGTCGTTGTTCCCCTGCCTCCTCTTTGTGGATGTTACCCTTGTTTTTGGATTAGCTTGTGTTTATGTTTGTCTGTTAACTTGTGTTGGCATATAGATTCTCTCTCTCCGCTTCGTCCCTGTCTATACGTTAGAGAACGACCATAAAAATTAATCTTGCAGCACAAATTATGCGTCTCCATCAAGGAGATCGACCCATCAAGGACTTTGTCATGGACTTTTTGGAGCTGGCTCACTTGACCTGTATGGATGAGGTATTAGGTTAGTGACAAATGGTCAAAACGTGCTTTAGTTTTTGAGATACCCCTATCTGAGGTAGAACTAAACCCAACAATGTTTTTCCTCATCTCTAAGGTCTCCCATATATGAAATGGATTCCTGGCTCAAGATATTTTACTGCTAAGATTGTTAATTTAACAATCTTATTGTTATACACCCCAAAACCAAAAAAGGACTTAAACATAGCTGTTGGGAGTTAAGGCATATAAACTAGTGCAGATCAATCACACAAGCTCTGAGAGCTTTGAAACTTGACATGTTTGTAGTCAGGAAGTTACTTTAACTACTAGAAAGGACTGGATGTGAATATCTTGATGTATGGAATAAATAGAGACATATAAACACATACCTAAAATAAGCGGACATGCACAAATTGAATATCTATGCAGAATGTTTTCATTTACTTTGTGGTTGTTTTGCCAGTCATTATCATAGAAACGCATATGATTACTTGTTGGAAAGGTGGGGTTATGCTGAATCCAGCAATACCAAATAATTAAATATAGCATGACAAATCAGGGTGTTCTGTCACTCAATGTATGAGGTGTCTAAAATGAAAGAAAATGGAACACTGACATAATTTAGTCCAAAGCCCATTATCAGTAGCCTAGAAATCTAGACGCACCCTAGCGGCAGCAAAATTTATTTTGCAGCCAGTGTAGTCTAGCAACTCTCCGTTGGCTTTCGAGCTGGAAAAAAACAAACTCTAGTCAGGCCAATCACATCGTGTATAGAGTTGGTGGGCGGGCTTAACATAATGACGGCAGAGATGTGACGGTTCCGTGTGAATTCCCTGCTACTTGAAAACAAAGAAGATGACCGCTACTGCTGGTGAACAGCGGTCTTTCGAAACGGCTTTGGCCGCGACTCTGGAGGACTTGGAGTTAAGCTTTTCTTTGAGAAACTCTTTTGAAGTGTTGGTGCTTAATGTAACAATATATAGTGTAAATGATAAATCACATTTGAGATTTGTGCTGGCTACTGTATACAGGCCACCAGGGCACCATATACTGTAGACTTTATCAAAGAATTTCCTGACTTTCTATCAGAGTTAGTACTGGCTGCAGATAAAGTCCTAATTGTTGGTGATTTTAATATACATGTAGATAACGAAAAAGATGCATTGGGATTGGCATTTAATGACATTCTTAACTCATTATCTAGTCTGTAAACTTAATTTAGCCAAGGCTACAAAGCTGACTCTGTGTTACAAAAATGTTAGACCTATCACTTCTGCCACTAAAGATTGCTTTATAAATGATCTTCCTGATCAGTTTCATCATCTCAGCATCCCAGATAGCTTAGAAGAACTCGATATTGCGACAGAAACTTTTAATTCTCTCTTTTCCAGCACTTTAGACACAGTTGCTCCTTTGCGCTTAAAGAAGATTAAAGAAAATAGACCAATGCCATGGTACAACGAGCACACTCAGGCCATTAAAAGAGCAGCCAGAAAAATGAAGCACAACTGGAAGAAAACAAAACTAGAGGTATTTCGCATTTCATGGAAAGAGAGCACGGTTGCACACAGAGAGGCCTTAAAAACTGCTAGATCTGCTTATTTTTCAACGCTATTAGAAGAAAATAAACAAAACCCTAGGTATTTATTTGCAACAGTGGCTAAACTAACAAAAAATAAAGCTTCAAGCGCAGACGTTTCCAAGCAGCACAGCAGTAATGACTTTATGAACTTCTTTACTTACAAGATTGATAATATCAGGGAGAAAATTATAACTATGCAACCGTCTACTACAGTATTGCATCAGACAGTGCATTGTAGTCTCCCTGACGAAAAAATTCGATTCATTCATTTCTATAGGAGAGGGTGAATTTTATAAAATCGTTAAATCATCTAAATCGAAAACATGTATGTTAGACCTAGGGTTGGGTACCGAAACGCGGTGCCAATAGGGAACCGGTTCCAACGTAAACGGTAGTAACCAGACTGAATAAGAACGAAAATTTCGGTGCCTGATTTCGGTGCCTGACTCTCTGTGTCATGAGGCGCACACACGCAAGGTCTCTCCCTCTCCCTCTCCGCCGTGCGCGCACTATACGGTCTGGAGCACAGTCTGTTCTGTCTCGCATGTGCGCTCTTGCTCGCTCGCTCTAGATTCCGGGATATTTTAACTAATTTGCGGGCATCAGGGAGCCGTTATCAATATGAGGGAGACTCCCGGAACGTCTGCTGATAGCGAGGGGATTAATGAAGATGCCGAAGACAAAACGCTCCAAGGTTTGGCTGCATTTCACGTGTAAAATTACGCGTCAGAACGCCCTCTGGGTGTGCCGATTGTCTAAAGCCCATATAGAATCACGCCAATCCATTGGCTGATGGCGCGGGCACTGCCTCGACGCTCTTACGTCGTCATATTATATTAGCGCGCGCATCATCTGCTTCTCAGATTTCTCTGCCAAAAAGGGAAGCTTGTTGGCAGCGCGAGGAGCTTGGCAGCGAACGCAGCGTCTCGTTCCCTATTCAGAGAACATAGGTTACACCAGTAACCAGAGACGTTCTCTTTCATAGCTTCACTCAACGCTGCATAGCTAAGATGCAGTGGGAACGAAATACCAAACTCGCCAAGCTAAGCGCTGCCGTAACTAATACAACGACCAGATAACTTAAATGACTTCTTCAGGCAGACAAAACATGGGAACCTGTAGCCATGACGAGATTATATTACCCTGGTAGTAATCTCTATTAATCTCCAGTATTATTACATTGTTTGATACAATATTGTTTTATTTGATATTATGTAAATGTGAATTTAAATTTTATATTGGTTTATTTATTATTACCATATGTTACTTGTATTTATACTGTTTAAAGATTTAAGTTAATATTGTGTCCAGTTTGGCCCTGTAAATAAAAGGGTATTATTTTTTGACAAAGTGTGTGCGGTTTTGTTTTCTTAAGTACCGTTTCAAGAACCGTTTAAGCACCGGAACCGTTTAAAAAATACAGAGTAGGTACTGGTATCGGATAAAACCCAACCGATACCCAACCCTAGTTAGACCCTATACCGACTAAACTTCTAAAAGAGATGCTTCCATAAGTCATTGTTCCTCTTCTTAATATCATTAATTCATCTTTGTCATTAGGATACGTACCAAAAACTTTTAAGCTGGCTATGATTAAACCACTTCTTAAAAAAACGCAACTTGATCCTACAGAATTAGTCAATTACAGGCCGATCTCGAATCTACCTTTTCTGTCAAAGATACTAGAAAAGGCAGTATCTTCACAACCATGTTCCTTTTTAGAAAGAAATGGTATCTGTGAGGATTTTTTAGACCGTATCATAGTACTGAGACAGGTCTCATTAGAGTCACAAATTATTTGCTCTTATCATCCGATCGTGGTTGTATCTCTCTATTAGTGTTACTTAATCTTAGTGCTGCATTTGACAGTATCGACCACAACATTCCTTTAAATAGACTCGAAAATTATGTTGGCATTAGTGGAATTGCACTAGCATGGTTTAAATCATACCCATCTGACCGTTATCAGTTTGTAGCAATAAATTAAGAGATGTCTTATCGGTCAAAAGTTCAGTATGGTGTACCACAAGGCTCAGTACTAGGACCGTTGCTGTTCACTCTGTACATGCTACCCTTAGGAGATATCATTAGGAAGCATGGCATTAGTTTTCACTGTTATGCTGATGATTCTCAGCTCTATATATCTTCACGACCTAATGAAACTTACCAATCCACAAAATTAACGAAATGCATAGCTGATATTAAAATCTGGATGACTAGTAATTTCCTACTACTTAATTCGGAAAAAACAGAGATTCTAATTATTGGACAAAAAACTTCCTCACGTAATAACCTAGAATACTGTCTAACACTTGATGCTCTGTCAAGTCCTCGTCGTCGGTTAGGAACCTGGGTTAGCTCTTTGATACCAATCTTTCATGCGTTCATGACATCAAGGCTAGATTATTGTAATGCACTACTGGGTGGTTGCCCTGCACGTTTAATAAATAAACTACAGCTGGTCCAAAATGCAGCCGCTAGAGTTCTTACCAGAACCAGGAAGTATGACCATATTAGCCTGGTTCTGTCAACACTGCATTGGCTCCCTATTAAACATCATATACATTTTAAAATATTGCTGATTACTTACAAAGCACTAAATGGTTTAGCTCCCCAGTACTTGAGCGAGCCATTAACGCATTATAGTCCTTCACGTCTACTGCGATCTCAAAATGCTGGCCAGTTGATAATATCTAGAATATCATTTTCCTATTTAGCACCAAAATTTTGGAACAATCTTCCTAACATTGTCCGGGAAGCAGACACAGTCTGTCAGTTCAAATCTAGACTAAAAACATATCTCTTTGGCTTAGCATACACATAACACATTATAGACTTCTATAATTCAATGTTAGGCTGCATAGTTTAGATCAGCCGGAACCGGGAACACTTCCCATAAATCCTGATGTACTTGGTACATCATAAGAAGGATGGTGTCTACGCTAATATTAGTCTCTCGGTTTACCGGGGTCCGCCGGATCCAGGCCATATCCAGATCTGATGAAGGACCATCACATGGACACGACGACAACGCATCCCTGAAGTGCCAGCCTCATTAGCCCTGTGAAGGCCTCATCGACACGACAGCCATCAGCACTGATCCTCAACAAACTCGTCTCCATACCGGCGTGATGACTCCGACCCCAACCAGATGGAACTGCATAAATATTGTGAAGGTTCTGATCCAATCTGACTTCTGACCTATAATGCTGCCTGAATCATAATCATACACTGTTCGTTCGTTGGCCAGATGAGAACTGGCCCCCTGACTGAGCCTGGGTTCTTCCAAGATTTTTTTCTCCATTCTGTCACCTAATGGAATTTTGGTTCCTTGCCACTGTCGCCTTTCTTCGCCTTTGTCACCATTGGCTTTTGGCTTGCTTAGTTGGGGACATTTCATTTTATATTTAACAATATTATTACATTATTTTCCTGTTATCTCTGTAAAGCTGCTTTGAAACAATCTGTATTGTAAAAAGCGCTATATAAATAAAGGTGACTTGACTTGACTTAATAAAACTATAACTTAACTTCAGACAATACAAATTAAATTGCTGTCTTAAATCACACAATACAAATTAAATTACTGTCTTAAATCAAACAAATGGCAATCTAACAAAACAAACAATCTGAGTAGCCATTCTGAGGTCAGCCCCCCATGATGTTACAACTGCAACACACCACTGTCACTCATCCACATTGTCATCAGTGACAAAGTGGGTCATATTTGGACAGTCTGGGAAAGGGCAAGAGCAAAATTCTGTGCAGGTCAAGCCCACCGAAAGACACTGGCATTTGGTGACATCGTTGCAGTTTCCGTCTTTACAGTAGAGTTGGGTGATGTCTCTAACTTCTTTAGGTGCTGGTGCCTTCTGGAACATCACAGGTTCAATGCACCCATCTTCTCTGAGTCTCCATCATCTACCAACTGGTTTCCAGAGAAGAGGTTTGGCTAGGTGGCTGTAACGTCACACTGCTGTTGTGTATAATGTCATGTATAATGATCTTTTTTCGTGGTGGACAATCTGAGCCGCTCAGCTCCTTAATGCCATTGCATGACCCTAGCTGGACTCTTGAACATTATATTGACTTAGCATTACAGCTGAGTGACTCTGAATTCACTGTGGGAGTCGCAGTGGATGAATGTAGCATGCCCGTCATGGTCGCCGTTCCAGAGCCTCTTCCCGTCATGGCCGCCCTTCCGGGAGTCTCGTCCGCCCTGGCCCCCTGAAGCGTCACATCCGCCCTGGCCCCCTGAAGCGTCACATCTGCCCTGGCCCCCGGAACTGCCGGAGCCTCCCTGGCCCCCTACATCAGGTTGGAATCAATTGGTTGGAATACATGGGACAGTTTTAAAATGGTTCAAGTTAGTGTTGGGTCCGAGTCCACCTTTGTCGAGTCTGAGTCGAGTCCAAGTCCTTAACAATCGAGTCTGAGTCCAAGTCCGAGTCCAAAGAGGGCCGAGTCGGACTTGAGTCCGAGTCCTTAACATCCGAGTCCGAGTTGAGTCCGGCCGAGTCCACAAAGATTTAAATGATTTGAAATTGACCTTTCACAAAGACCCGCCCCTCTTAGTTACTGTTGCTACGTCCGACAAGCCATTCCGCTCTCACTCCACATGTTCTCACACAGTGAAAAATATATTGTGGAGCAAAGAGGACACTGACAATGCGCCAACATACAAGACAGAGCAGCCTACTTTTGGTATGAAATAGTCTCATCTTTCAAATTTTTATAATTATCATGAAATTCAAACAATAAATACTGTTTTGTGGTGCTTTAATGTGTAGGCCTCAGTTCAAGCAGTACATGAACTGATAATCCCTTCCAGTTATAGCACAAATTAAACATGAATGAAAATCAGAACTGCAAAAATAAATCAATACACACCATTTTTCAAGTTCAAGTCCATTGACTTTAATCTACTAACTGGTTTGGTTTGTTTGTGGCGGGTATCTGCATTATGATTGGTCAGATCACCTACCAATCAAATTCTGGCGAAAGGTCTCAACACTGAGCTCTTAAATGCAATGAATAGTCAAAGTCATACGTTTACCTATTGTACACCTTTCAGAATCTGCAAGGTAATGCTCAAGAATGCAACACGATGCATTAAGAGCCAGGGGTAAACTTTTGAGCAAGATGATGGTGATGTTTCAATTTTTCTTATTTTGTTTTACATGCTAATATCTATTTTAGCCTCTGAAGGGCAGGACTAAATTATTTAATGAATTTTTCAACAAAATAAGAACAATTTACATCCAGTTCCATCTTTAACGGACTTCTTGAGCACCACTAAATGTTTGCAGGGTTTGTAATAGTGGTGTATGAGTCCCTCAGTTGTCACCAGTGCGAAAAGATGGACCTCACAATCATAGTCACTGCTAGTAAGGAGTCAAATATGCAGAAGATGCTGGAAAAGCAAAGAATGTGCAGGAGCTGGAGGATTTTTCCTCATGAACAACCATTACAAAAAAAAAAAAAACTAAAAAAGAAAAAAAGTTGTGGATCATTCAGGTAATGACACACAATATTAAAATAAAGTAATTTGTCTTGTATTTTGTCTTGTGGACTAGGCTATTAAATATCTGTTATGTGAAAAAGCTTTTTCAGTGCAGTACTAAAGTGTCACAGTGTTGTGTGCGGGTTGAAGAGGAGGCTGAGTCAAAGGCTTCAATTCCAACATTTACTAATTTATAGATCCAAAACAACTACAGGTACAGGCAGGTTGACGGGAAAAGGAAAACTCACAAAACAATAACAATGACACTGGAACACTGGAATGCTCCTGCTTATGTATCTGAGCTTATTGCTCTTCATCAAGCACCTAGGTCTTTAAGATCAAATAACAAGTCATTGCTTTCTGTCCCTCGATCTCATTTAAAGTTAAAAGGTGATCAGGCCTTTGCTGTTGCGGGTCATAGGCTTTGGAATAGTCTGTATCTTGAACTAAGAGAGATCGCTTCTTTAAATGTATTTAAAGCTTGTGTTAAAAATGATTTCTTGTCTGTAGCTTTTGAGAGGTTGGGCTAGTATCTGTATTAGTAAGTTGCATGTTGTTTTTATGTGTTGTTTGTTTTTTAAGATGCTGATTGTACAGCACTTTGGTCTGCAGGTGCAGTTGTAAAGTGCTTTAGAAATCAAATTAAGTAAGTAAGTACACAGCCTGCTCTGCCCTGGCCACCTATTTCCTTCCTCATCGTATATGTAAGTGAAATGGCTTCTCGAAGAAGCAAAAATGTAGGGGTGGACTTGATTTTGTCCATCAGGGATTGTTTGGATTGTTAATTGCTATTGCAGTGATCTCATGTGAAGTGACAGGTTGCCCCACCCTCGCGCCAGTAAACGCGTCATCAGAGAATGTCATTGTAGTAGGGAGGGAAAGTTATTTTGATTAAAGATTGCGTGAAAATAATTTATAATAATAATAAAAAATTATAATAAACTAAAATTTTCAGGACTCCAGCAGTGCAGGAAAAGTTGGTTAAAACGTTATTGAACGGAATGCAAACATGGAATCAAAGTAAGAAATATTTATTTTCCGGTTTGCATCAGCTTTGATCTCTGTATGTTGTGAAATGATTAACAGGTTTTAATAGTAGTGGCTCATTTTAATTTCTGACTGTCATTTTGGCAACATATTGTATGTCCAAGTATAACTATGGAAATCTTCCCAGATAGCACAGGTACATCTCTAAGATGTCTGCTAAAGAGCCCTTAATCTGGAAAACATCTGTTGTATACAAACATCTGATAAACAACTTAGAAAAAGCAGTTTTACATACATTCTAAATAATAAACATCTTTAAGACATTTTCTAAATGCCTATTTAACATCTGACAGGAAAAGTCTTAGAGCTAAATTGCAGATGAGCAAACACTAAAAAACACATCTTGCAGATGAAATGTAGACATCAAATAGACGTCTCAGTGATGGACATGTGCTATCAGTGGGACTTGTGTCTGAATGTGTATCGGGAACGAAGCAGTACTTTCCTCCGTTTGAGCTGCAGTTTATGAAAATTGACTCTTTTGTCCTTTGCTTTCACACTGTATAACAAATGTTTACATCCAGGAGCAATGCAATAGTGGCCTCCCTTTTGTATTCTGATGCCCTGTGGCTTTCCATTTTCCATCTTTGTCTTCCGTCTCTGTCTTTATCTTTCACTCCTCCACTGTCTGTCTTTAACTGCTGTATCTGTTGAACTCAGAAAAGACAACCAACCCCGTGAGATGGCGGTGTCCTTGCTACAAAACATCATTTTTTTTCTTTTAAATGGTTACATTATCTTCTTTGTTACAGAATTTTTGGTTAGAGTGGAAATCCATTTACTAAATACTGTTATCATGACTGACTGGTTCATTTCACTTTAAAAGCTCATGTCTGCATCAGCCACAAGAGTGATACTGCAGTCGAGTAAGACCGTCTGATGTTGTATGGGGTGGTGATGGCGCAGTGGATAAGACACATGCCTTTGGTGTGAGAGACCCGGGTTTGAATCCACTGTGAGACACCAATGTGTCCCTGAGCAAGACACTTAACCCCTAGTTGCTCCAGAGGCATGCGACCTCTGAAATATAGCAATTGTAAGTCGCTTTGGATAAAAGCGTCAGCTAAATGAATAAATGTAAATGTAAAATGTAAATGTTTTGTCCCTGAATGTAGACAACTGCACATCCAAAAACTGTTACCCTTCCAAAGGATCAAACTATTAGAAATGCATTGATGAAGTTTATTTTTAACGAGGTGCCTGAGTGATTGAATGAGAGTGCTTACATTTGTTCATCTCTTTTCACAATTGATATGCTGCCTATTTTTCTAAAACCTTCTATGGAAAGTGCAGTGCCAAGTACTTTGGCTTTGGAGGCAATTGTTGGGGTTGCATTGGTTCATTTTAATCTGTCTCAAACATATACGGCTCTATTACAGCACTAGCCATCTCAAGCATTAAAACACATGCTGTGGGGGAGGTTAGGGATGCTTTTACACTGCGGTTCTGAAAGACGCAAGGTCTCTTGAAATGAATCGTTTGTGACAGACTGAAACATGTTCATTTTTACAAATAATTCAACTATTTTGATAAGCTAACCTCCAGGAACATAATATAAAAATGCGAAAATGCATTTCACCTGCATTCAACTGAAAATCCAGTAACACTTTACAATTAGGTTTATTAGTTAACATTAGTTAATGTATTAATAAACATGAGCTAACAATGAGCAATACATTTGTTAATGTATGTATTAATCTTTGTTAATGTTAGTTAATAAAAATACAAATGTGCATTGTTTTTTCTTGTTAGTTCACAGTGCATTAAACTAATGTTAACAAATACAACTTTTGAATTTAATAATGTTTTAGTAAATGTTGAAATTAACATTAATAAAGGTTAATAAATGGTTTAGAAGTTCAGTTCATTATTAGTTCATGGTATCGAATGTAGTCAACTAATCTTAACTAATGAAACTTATTGTAAAGTGTTACAGTAAATGCAAACAAAAATACAACAATAAGGGTATGTTTTTGTTTGTTTCTCACGTTAACATGTAACTTGCAATGAAAGTTTTAATATCCAATAATTACTCTTGAAAATTGTTTGACCCTCAGTAGAAAATTGAAAAGCTCTGGTCTACACTTTAGTGGTGCGTTTACTGGCTTCAGCAATTTGACGCTGAGAAAAAAAACAACTGTTTTGTGTATTTCTAACACAGTCTCATCCCAAGACGTCATATGACTGACGCTTTTGACCATACGTCAACATCCGACGTTTTAGGGTACCCTTTAACGTCAGTTAGATGACGATCCTAGGGCGTCATCTACTGACGCTTTACCTTTAGCGTCAGTTAGATGACGCGGGTAGGTTTAGGTCTGGGGTAGGGTTAGGAATTTGATAGTGTCATCTATGTGATGTTAAAGGGTACCCTAAAACGTCGGATGTTGACGTATGGTCAAAAGCGTCAGTCATATGACGTCTTGGGATGAGACTGGGCTGGTATTTCCCTGGTTATTACAATCTCTTCCTCAATGTTACTTGCACAACACAAATATCTAAGACTTTTGTGAATGGGGCACATCGTGTTTAAGTGTGTTTGTCCTAAAAAGAATGATAATGAGTTATTTTTAAAACGCATGACGCAGCACCATGCCAGGGGCAATAGCGTTTGATCAAGTTGGACCGGGAGTGTATGATAATGTATCTTTATATCATAACATGGTATGCTTGGGACTGATGATCATAAATTAATCACATATTACAAATAATTTAAATGCTATAAAAGTGCCTGTGTCCAGAACTGAAAATGCAATCTAATCTAGCTCATTGAACTAGCTCCAGCTCCAGCCAGCAATACTATCTACACATAAACACACATACTCACTCACTCAATCACTCACGAGCATAAAATAGGTCACTGAAAGCTCAAACAGACTTTTCACATGACCCAGTCAAGTGTGTTATCTTCATGTGTGTGTGCCACAAGCACACATATGCCACACTCCCAGAATCCTTCTTCTGTTGGACCAATCTAGAGCAGCTCTAGTCATACCACCACAAATCACATTAACATCAGTTAAGTATGAAACTTGTGTTGATAACACTGAGGAGCTTATATGCTGCTAATGGCCTTTAATGGGAGGTATTATGTCTTTTTTTTCTATCAGGGACTTAGATCGAAACACTATCTAGCCATTAGTACATTCAAGTGGATTTCATTTGTATAGGTGCAATCCTTTCATGATAGAGATATTCAGGCAGTGTCAACATATGTGTGCAGTTGCTGCACTGTGCCATAATGTGTTCAGCTGAACACTGAGTTATATGGATCTTTTGTGCCATGCAGAAAGAAAGAAAAAAAAGAGTAAAAAAAAGAGCAAGCATGCATGCAGAGAGACAGGTGATTGTAGCCGGCTTCCTCCAGTGGGTTAGATGAAATGTGATTGGCATGGCCTGGAATTTTCCAACTGCGTCAGAAATGGTCGATGTGCTTCTGATGTATTTGTAGCTGCTGGTTTGGACTGAAAGAGTATTTTCAATGGTCCACTTTTAATTTTATCCAGTGAGTGAGTGTTAACATAAACACGAGAGAGGCAAAAGAAGAGGAACTGAGCTTATTAATTAAGAACTTGATGGATATATTATATTATAGCCATAGCATGTCTTCGGTCTTTACACAGAAATTTACACAGAATGATTTAGCTAAGATGAGTTTCCCTCCTTGCTTTTATAAGCATTATGCAATTTCCTCTCTAGAGCCATCAAACGGAATTTCAAAAATAATTACTTGCGGTCTAAAGTACCTAGATTCCCATTCATCTCAATGACAGATGCTCAGCTGTGCACATTTTAATACATTTGAAAGGCACTTTTATTCTAAGTGACTTGCACTGCATTTTAGGCATACATATTATTGTTCATGTATTCCCTGGAATCAAACAAGGACAGCTTGAGCCACAGTCTTAAGCCTTTCACCAATGATCCTGATGCAGTCCATTTCATGCTTTTATATAATGAAGAAGTTGCAGTTTATATAATGCTTTCATTTTGTCAGAATGCATCACTAATTTTTAATGGCTGTCAATGGAGAAAGTATTTGCACCCAGAATGGTGAACACTGTAAATAATGACTTAAAGCATATCATTTATCGGTTAGCCCCACCCCAAACATACAAACATTGGTTGTTAAGGTTTTCATTGTTCACACTTTTCAAGAGAGTCAATCTACAAATGGCTGACTTAAAACCGACTGCTATAGCTACTTACAGAAACTGGGATAGGAGAAAGTATTATCATTGGGAAAAAAATGAAACCCTTTGCCTTTAACAACAATCCAGTGCTGCAAAATGTTTAAGTGCAGAAACACACTCTTTGACACGTGTCTCTTTTAGCAAGATAAGACGTAACAACAACGTCTGTGCTTTCTGAACCGTGGGTGAGAAAGAGTTAGTGGTCGCTGAGCAGACGGAGGGGATTCAGACTTCATGCCACGGCCCATCACAGCTGTGAATTGGTGCTGTAAGGTTCATTTGTGCTTGGCAAAATCCATAATGTTTTCCATGGGCACAGCTGGGCAAGTGTGTTACAGGAATATGTGTCTTGAGAGAACCATAGTACCCCCTGCTGGTAAAAAAGAAAAGAAAAAAAAGAGTAAAATTGTCCTGACTTTCTCTTGGTTCCCAACTCTTTCCACAAACACAATCATATGCCGGATCATCTTTGCACAAGCTTACCACCCACACTGTTCCCACCACTCTACTGCCTACAACGCCTGGCAAGCACTGTCAACTGTTGGATTTTATTCACATTTTCCCTCATTTGAGAGATATTAAACCAATGAATGTAATAATTTAGTGTGCTGTGATGATTTGAGAAAGATTACGTTGTCATTTTGATCACATTAGCGAAATGTAGCAATCTGCCGAAAAATAAAACTAATGAATGTGTTATGTAATGCTGGCTGTTCTTTTCATGAACTACGTTGCAATGTTTTTCTGCACACCACTATGTTGTTGCTAGGGTTTCTGAGTGGTTGCTAAGGCATTGCTTAGGTGTTCTTTGTGGTTGCTCTAAAAACAAACAAAGAACCATTACAATTGATTTATTTAAGAATTATTGTTTACACTTAAAATATCCTACAAAATGTACAACAAATGCACTTAAATAACATGTTCTTAAAGGGGCTGTTTACACGAAACCGTTTTCAACAAAAAATGGAAAACTTCGTTCAGTTACTCGACAACAGTGTTTTTGGGGCCTGAAAGTGCACGTTTTTGAAAACGATACCGTTACCGTCTTCGTGTAAATTACAAAAAGGTGAATTTGTGAAAACGGTGGTGGTGCATGTGTCATGTTCAGTCTATAGGCGCGTTGCGTTTCTTTACAAAGTAACATTGCAAATACAGTGTTTTTAATCGTTTTTGGAGATCCGTGTGAACGGGGATCATTTTGATAACTGTGTTTTCTTTACGTGAAAAACGCGGAAAAAAAAACTTTTCCGTTTTTAGTACATCATTGTCGTGTAAACGTACCCTAAATGAAAATACAATTTTTGGTAACACGGCAATTAACTAACAATAATGAGCAATACATTTGTTGCATCCATCCATCCATCTCCATCCGCTTATCTGGGGTCGGGTCGCGGGGGAAGCAGCTCCAGCAAGGGACCCCAAACTTCTCTTTCCTAAGCCACATTAACCAGCTCTGACTGGGGGATCCTGAGGCGTTCCCAGGCCAGTGTGGAAATACAATCTCTCCACCTAGACCTGGGTCTTTCCCGAGGTCTCCTCCCAGCTGGACGTGCCTGGAACACCTCCCTAGGGAGGCGTCCAGGAGGCATCCTTACCAGATGCCCAAACCACCTCAACTGGCTCCTTTTGATGCAAAGGGGCAGCTGCTCTACTCTGAGCTCCTCGCGGATGATTGAGCTTCTCACCCTATCTCTAAGGGAGACACCAGCCACCCGCCTGAGGAAACCCATTTCGGTCACTTGTACCCGTGATCTCGTTCTTTTGGTCATGACCCAGCTTCAAGACCATAGGTGAGGGTAGGAACGAAAATTGACCTGTAGATCGAGAGCTTTGCCTTACGGCTCAGCTCTCTTTTCGTCACAATGGTGCAGTAAAGCGAGTGCAATACCGCCCCCGCTGCTCCAACTCTCTGGCCAATCTCCTGGTCTAGTCTCCCCTCACTCGTGAACAAGACCCCGAGGTACTTGAACTCCTTCACTTGGGGTAAGGACTCATTCCTTACCTGGAGTTGGCACGCCACCGGTTTCCTGCTGAGAACCATGGCCTCAGATTTAGAGGTGCTAATCCTCATCCAAACCGCTTCACACTCTGCTGCGAACTGATCCAATGAGAGCTGAAGGTCACGGACCGATGATGCCATCAGGACCACATCATCCGCAAAAAGCAGTGACGAGATCCCAAGCCCACCGAACCGCAACCCCTCCTCACCACAACTACGCCTTGACATCCTGTCCATGAATTTCACAAACAGGATTGGTGACAAAGCGCAGCCCTGGCGAAGGCCAGCCCTCACCTGGAAAGAGTCCGACTTACTACCGAGTACTCGGACACAGCTTTCGCTTTGGATGTACAGGGATTGGATAGCCCTGAGAAGGGATCCCCTAACCCCATACTCCCGCAGCACCTCCCACAGTATCTCCCGGGGGACCCGGTCATACGCCTTCTCTAGATCTACAAAACACATGTAGACTGGATGGGCATACTCCCAAGCCCACTCCAGGATCCTTGTGAGAGTAAAGAGCTGGTCCGTTGTTCCATGGCCAGGACGAAAACCGCATTGTTCCTCCTCAATCCGAGGTTCGACTATCGGCCAAACCCTCCTTTCCAGCACCTTGGAGTAGACTCTACCGGGGAGGCTGAGAAGTGTGATACCCCTGTAATTGGCACACACTATCTGGTCCCCATTGCTCATTGAACAGGGGAACTACCACCCCAGTCTGACACTCCTTGGGCACTGCACCCAACTTCCACACAATGTTAAAGCCTGTAGCATTTCTGGGCGGATCTCATCAATCCCAATCCACTGTGGAGTTGTTTGACTCAGTGACTTCCTCCTGGGAAATTGACGAGAATCCCCAATCAGCCTCCAACTCTGCCTCTACTAGAGAGGGAGTGTCAATCGGATTTACGAGTTCCTCAAGGTGTTCCTTCCACCGCCCAATTACCTCCTCAGTTGAGGTCAACAGAGGCCCATCCTTACTGTACACAGCTTGGAGGGTTCCCCGCTTCCCCCTCCTGAGGTGGCGGACAGTTCTCCAGAAGCACTTTGGTGCCGACCGAAAGTCCTTCTCCATGTCTTCTCCGAACTTCTCCCACACCCGCTGCTTTGCATCTGCTACAGCTGTAACATTTGTTACAGTATTTATTATTTTTTGTTAAAGACCCCCTGTGGTGAAAATCAAGCTTTTAATGTTGTTTAAATGTCTATGTTGTGTTTTCAATATGCTTTAAGACAAACCATGTGCAAATTCATAAATCATAAGGATTGATGAGTACTTTCTCCTTAAAACTGCAGTGAACCAAAGACAGTCTCAAAAACACGGTTGGAAATTGCTGGTGTTTCTGACATCACAAACTACCTTGTAACCAATCTGGTCAACGTGTGATCGTCAACGAGTGGATCTCTGAGCTGCTGAGAGTGAGTGGAGGCGGGGCTCATTTACATATTCATAGAACCACGTATACTAAATGAGGCAAGAGTGTAGAGTTACATTCAAGCTATTTTAAGGCATGAAGAACATTTAAATATGTAATTTTGGTGATCAAAGATGAGTTTTAAGGGATACAATTATTGACTACAGGGTTACTTAGTTAGTTAATAAAAAATGCATTGTTTGTTCATGCTAGCTCATGTTAATTTAATAATATTAACAGATACAAAATTGAATGTATTTGGTAAATGTTGAAATTTACATCAACTAAGATATAAAATGCTTTTAAAGCATTGTTCATTGTTAATGTGTTTGTAAACTAATGTTAACAAACGGAATCTTATTGTAAAGTTTCACCTCATTTTTGAACTATTTATTTGTTTTATTGTCATCTGTTTAAAAAAAAAATGTCAATGGGCCCTCGACTTAGGTGAGAGTGAGTCAAAGTAAGAAAACTGCTTTATGAGTTATGAATGCAGCTAATACTGACTCAATATGGGTGCAACTCTACAGCTCTTAAGTTCAACAGTAATCCCTTTAATGTGAATTAAACATGGCACGATGCTCTTCCTCATTCCAGTTTAAATTGACTGTTGTGTTTAAAGCTATAGTGACTGTAACTTTCATTCACTCACTGTTCACTGTAGCAGTGAGTTAAAACATAACATGCTTAGACCTTTGCCCATTCAACTATACAGCTCTGAGTTAGTCATCCTCGGCATGGAAAGACACGGAGGCTATGACTAGCTATTTTACATAATAGTGATATCTGATTGTTCAATTTAAATCCTACAGATCCCTATTAATTTAAGAAAGACATTTACCTTCAAACATTAAGGGGTTATATAACACTAACAGCTGTAATGTAGTCAGATTAATTGTATTGGAGTCAGATAAATAATTGAATTATGCACATCATCCTGGCCATCCGTCAAGGGAGCTCCAGCAACCCAACATAGGACAAGCAGTTTGGAGAATGAATAGATACATTGTCCTTCGACACAGAAAGGGTTCTATTAATTAAGTGTACAGCCATTATTTCCAAATGATTTACTTCAGTTACTGATTCATATTCACCAGAGAGAGAGAGAGAAGAAAGAAAAAAAAGAGGGACACTTTAATTTACAGTGTTACGCGTTACAAGTACTTAGTACAATAATAAATGATGCATAATTACAAGCAACTAACCCTAACCAAACTCTAACCATATAGCAAGCACGTGTTATTGATTACTATTACTCAGTATACTTAATTGTATAATCACACTGTAATAAGGAATTAAAATACACTTAAATAAAGTGTAATCAAAAAGAGTAAATAAGAACCATAGTTTGCCGGCAGCACTTCATGACTGCAGTATTGCGGTATTGCGATTTGAAATGTGAGTCTTATCTGAAGTAGCATGCAGGTGTGCACCCCTCAGCAGTGAATCTGCAGTGTGGAGAATGTGTTCATAACCTTCACAAACTGCTCACAGTGAGCGACTCTCAGGCTGTGTTCACAATCCTACCAAAGTATTTCTGCTCTATATAGTAAATATACTGTGCACAATATAAAAATTGTCTGTATTCATGCAATAAATGCGCTAATCAAATGAGCTAATACCATATGACTTACAATTTACCCAGATGTGCTGTATACAACCAGAGCACACTGCATGAAAAACTGAACGCCCAGTTTCACATA